>JANTBZ010018993.1:0-13854 GCA_024741255.1 Exechia fusca
GGAGTTTTACGGGTCCAGAACTTCGAATTGTGTGGAGTTTTACATAACAGCGAGTTTTTTTTTATCCCTATACATAGTCCGGAAGTCCGGAGTTGAAATTTAGTACTCGGAAGAAAAATTAGGTGATAATAATTGTTTTGCATTATAACATTTTTCAAACACTTATAACTTTTTCTGGAGTTAACGAATGGCACCACTGTTGAACATTTTCTTGATCTTCTCGATTTATACAACAGAACTGCATCATTACATTTTTTATTGGAGACACTTTTATATGGCCCTCATATATATGAATTACCTGAAACTTTGGGGATTTTTAGAACACGTATTTTTCGAGACCCAACAATAAATATTTTTTTCTAGTGTATCAAATTCCATAACCTTTTATAAAAGTATAAGGACATTTCAAAATCTCAGGTGCCGTTATAAGTAACATTCACCGAAAAGTCTCACAAGGAGAGGTTACGCACGTGTCGTTACGGATCACAATGAGCTTCTAGCTGGTGTTTCTAAGGGCATAATCAAGATACCCGTCTAAAAGGTCTCTTGCCAATACGCCCTGTGGTCAAAGATATGAGCGGTTGAAGATTGAGTTCTTGTAGCTGTAGTACAATTCATTGCTCATCTTGTATCTACAATTCTGCATCAATAGATTTTCGAAAAGTGATAATGGTCAATCGTCCATCCAAATTCCATGCAAGAACTTAATCTTCAACTGCTCATATCTTCGGCCACAGGATGCATTGGCAATAGTCTTTTTAGACGGGTGTCTTGAAATAACTTGAAAATGATCAGGTCGTCTAAAATCACCTTCGGTCTTAATATAAAAAATGGTTCCGTGAGAAAAAGATATTCCGCGAGGCCAGAACAAACGAATGAAGTGGTAGATCTTGTGAAGGCAAATCCGAGGTGGTCAAATCGCCATTTTGAAGATTTAGTTGATGTTCGGTGACACCACAGTGCGCAGAAAAAATCAGGAATATGCCTGAGGTGCTATTAACTTCAAAAACAAAAAAACATATTTTGGCTAGTGTCTAGTTTGTTTGGTCTGATTTAGCGTCGTGATGACACGTAGCTCTTGTACGATTGATTTGTAGATCGCAGCCTCCAGGAAGGTCACAGAGACACTACAGAAAACGGCTGATGGAGGTTATCTTAAAAATGCTGGATAACTGAGCCAACATCGAATATTTGTTCAAATTGTTTGAATAAATAATCATAAAATAAATATTTGTTCCTCTTTTCAGGATAGCTGAGAAGGTTCATGAGTTATTGATTTTTAAAGTTTTGCGTTTTTGACTGACGCACTTCTTAACATAGGGTAAGACGCACCTTGTTCCGGCGCATTCAACGAACCAGCCGTCGTGAGCCAAAGCACACGGCCGAAATCCGGTGCTGTTTGTGGCCGACACGACTGTTGGCGGCGGCGCGTAGAAAGTGTCATAATATAATGAATGCAAACGGCCGGAATGTGGTGTATAATCCGAATGCGTTCACAGTGAGATATATTTTTCAATTTAAAAATTCATAACGTACGCGAGGAGCGCGCGCAAGCTCGACGACTGGCGACAGGGTGTTCTTTTTGCGGGCTGCCGAGGCTTCCGGGCACCAGAGGCGGCCAGAGGCGAGAAGTAACAGCGGCGGACGCATTCGCAGCCGAGTCGACACATTCGGCGAGCCCGGTTGCTCGGTAACAACGCGCCGCGTCTGTTCGTGTGAGTGGGTATGAATTTTAGTACGAGTTGATGCTTGAGTGTAGAGGTAGTATGTGATAGGGAAGGGTAGGGTTTCAGTAAAAAGATATTGAAACGAAATATCATCATTCGTATTATCCAATTGAACTGTATTGAGCGGTTTTGTGAAAGAAGATATTGTGTTGAGTAAATCAATAGTAAAATATTAAGTCCTCATGATTCCGGTCTGACACATAAGGAAGCGATTTTCTCAATGTTTTTAATTTTATTTTGCTTGAGTTTAATTTTCCAAACTATATATCCCTAAATTTCATATGAATCCAAGAACGTGTTTTCAAGTTATAGTCGCCTTGTACTTGAACTCTAAATTAGCCTGATGTTGGTTATTCGAACCAAATATTTTGTTCTGCAGCATATTTTTGAAATTTGTAAAATGATTGTACACCCTGCGTCACAACTGGTGATACAACGTAGAATGACCGTATTGTCAACAGTTCTAGGAATTGATATTTGAAATCTATACAAAATAACAAGGACTGTCTATGGTTGAAGGATCCATCAACACTTTTCGGTTTACCCGCCCTTGGCCTTAGTTATGCTATCTTTTATGTGAGCAATCGAGTTTCTCGCTGACCGTTCGTTATCTCGCCGACACTTGAACTATTATGGCTGCTTAAAAATGGTCCAGACATTCGTGTCTTTGGGCGTTGACTAGTACCTAAAACATTATGTACAAAATTGAAAAATCCATCGTTTTTACATCCGGTCAGATCGACAGTCATTGTGTGCGCGAAATGAGATGCGAAACGTTTCAGCCAATCTTTACCTCTAACGGTCGGACGAGGCAACTCTTTCGCTCTTTGTAGTCTCTGCGACTTGTGCTCTGTCGTGAGGACATGCGCTTAATGGATTTTGTTCGACTTCAAATCAAGCTTCGTTTCGAGTATTCGTTGAATTCTGACATCCAAAATTCAGAGCCTTCCTATCATTTATAGTGCAATATGACGTGCATTTCTTGGGATTTCACTCTTCTCATCTCGAACCATTAAGGCCCTGTTGCAACATGTTTTTGTCCACTATTTTTGCATATTCCATGGCTGCTTGTCTTGTGAGTAGAAATATGTTTCGATAGACCAACGGTTCGCCTTCTGGGTCTCCAGTTTGCGAACAATATCCGATTGCGATTTTCCATCGCAGTGCTAATCTATGCTTTTGGAGACTTACTAGAAACACAATGCTCTAGGTTCTGCAAAATTTTCGCTATGCTATCTTCGATCGTATGGAAAACACAGCCTATGAAAATTCTGTATCACCAGTTGTGACGCAGGGTGTAGTCGCTGGTTGGTTCAACTCGTTCAACTTTCCAATCATCGACATAATGCTTCTGTGGGCACAGCAGAACTTCGGCGACGCAATTTAGACATTTTAACATGAGTCAGCCTACGAGGCAACATTTTAAAAAGCGTGAAAATGAAACTGTTTTCTTCATTTTATATCGACTGCAGAATTGCGTCCAACTCGGTCGATCTGAATCCACCACAGTGTGTGGTCGATTTGAAGGTCAAGGGCATGCTCAAAGACTCATAAAAAGGAGGCCTCGAACCAATCATTGCGACTGGAAAGGATCGTTCATCGGAAAAATATGTGCGTCTTAACGCACAAATCTTCGCGGAGCGTTTAGGGCTGTACATCGCCACTCGAGGAAGCCACTAAGGAACCGACTAGATATTTAAAAAGTCTATGGTTGAATTGAAGTTAATAATTTAAAATTTGGTTATTATTCGTTCTATTGTCCGTATTATTTCTGGTCACCATGTATTGTACTAACTATAGTACGATTTCGATCTTAATGAAAACGGTCACGATCACACCTCATCCTACACTATACGTCTTCAACACATGTACGAGAGTGTATGCGAGTGTGCGATGATATTTAAACAGGGTTATGCACAGCTGCTGCCTGCTGCTGCCTGCTACTACTGATTTCTACTCGGTGTGTGTGTGTGTGCGTGTATGCTCTGTGATGTGTGTGTGTGTGTGTGTGTGCACAGGTACAGGGGTCTGCAGGGCCAGAGGCGAGGTTGATTATATTTATACTAAGTGCTCTCTTGCTCTCGCTCCTCTGTGTCTGCGTAAAGCTCTGGGCTGCACTCATACACTTGCACACACGAGCCGGCACAACTCACCCACCACCTACTCGCACGCACACGTGCGACACACAGACACAAAAAATATGTATGCAAATTTGAACAATACTTCAAGTGCTCTCGCGTGCTCGTGCCTTGGCGACGATGAGACAAAGTCTTTGCGCTGAAAGTGGCGGGCTCATAACGCGCTTTGATTATCAAATATGCATAGGATGAAGGCGTCGTGGGCATTTCGGGCCAGGTACGCCCGAATAAGGTGCGAGTAGCACTCAGCATTTTATATTCTTCATAGGAATTGCGATCAGATTCGGTATCAGGTTCGAATGAAATGTAGTACCAATAACGTTTGAAGACTGCCAGACATTTCGGAAATGTATGTTAGATTTATAATCCTCTCACTCACGAAGCAGCTATACAGCATTCGGAAGTAATGCCATTCTGCAATGAATATCATGTCTCATTACCTCTGCTCTCGGCGTCTTTGCCTAATTTGTTTGGTAGCGCAATTCACATGCATTCGCGCCCTTTTGAATGCGTTTTCGCTCGAGAGTCTTGGGAGAATATTCGGAGTGCATTCCACTACAGAATATACCCGGAAATATGCTTGCATGCAAGGCACAACAGAATCCAACGACCCAAACAGAGTCCTCGGGGATGTTTAGAATGGCGTGAATTAGTGGGGGTGTTTGTAATGAGCGTTTGTTCGAGGTGCAAAATGAGGTGGGTATATGCCCAAACTCTGGCTCTGGTGCGTAGTTTGCGCATGTAGGTATTTTACGCTATATACAATCGACTCGTAGCCGTGACAACACCGACACTCGAAAGCACGTTCAAACGCTTGGGAGCGAAGGGGAAACCGGGCGAAACGACGCAATAATCATCTCCACACGTTTGAATAGGGTAGTCCTCTAAATAAATAATAATATGTTCTTCGGGATGTATATTTTATTATAGACTATGTTGAATCAAACTGAACAAAAATTAATCCGAAACATCAAACGCGTTTATTTCTAAACGGTGTTCTTAAAATCTGTGGCCGGCACAACGTTTAATCGAAACATACGATTTTGATCGGACTTTGCGTTGCCGTACTCGGAGCACGTTTCTATACAGATTTTTAGGCTGAAAAATTATGTTTTTTTGAACTCGTTCTCATCATTGTATGATTGTCTCGAAAGCTATCTAGATGATTTGTCGTTTCCCTTAATTTTATTTGTTAAAAACATATCCAGTCATATTCACCAGAGGACTGCTACCTTAATAATCGTCAACAAGATGAAATAGATCAATAAAATCGGGCTTCGTTCTGATTTCCCTCGTTCCGATTTCCCCATATAAGCCGTGCGTAAAATACGCATTTCCACGCACTCTAAGCGGTAGCAGTCGCTCGAAATGTGCCACTATCCAATGAGTCGAAACTCCCATTCATAGTTTCTAATTAAAGCAGCCCATTTAACTACTCGAAACGGGCAACCGACAAAATACGAGTCATCGCTTTAATTAACACCACTCTCGTGGGACACCCACTCGGCGGGCACGGATCCGCACGCTGAACCGAACCGAACAAACCGGTAGGTTGGAGCGTTTTGGGATTTCAGCTTCGAAACTCGAAACAAACGGTGTTGGAAAAGTTCAGGAATTTAATTAGTAAAAATAATATTTTTTTAACATTTTGAATGTTGAACAAGTAACGCCCAGCCCAATTTAGTTGTACCTGTGTCATTTTTTAAGTTTATTTTTTAAGTTCATCATACTCATGAATGCGGTAGCAGCGTCACAACAACCTGATTTACATATTCAATTTTGTTTGCATATTAGAATAGTTTCGATCTGAACATTCACTTTACATGTGAAGACGAGTTCTACTGTACAGACTATTGAATAATTGAATCTTTGAATACGATTCATTGAAGAATTCAACTCAGTTTTCTGGACTAGATTTTTCAAAAATACAATAATCCCGACCCGTAGTTTGTTTATATCAAGGTTGTAAGTTATAATATTTCACCGACTACCCGCACACGAAAGAAAGAGCTAGAGCTCACATGCTATTTACGAGGTATTAGCAAGTATGATCCATGTAAATTCAACAAGCTGGTTCGAGGTGCCTTTAGATTGACCTTGGTATTTCTTGTTAATTCCTGAAAAAATCTAGAGGAAACATGCGTATCACCTCGTAACAGATCTTGATAGCTCTCTTATCACCTTGTTAGCTTATTAGCTCTTTTAAGACATTGAAGACCTTATCAGAACTCATAAGACCTTATAAGACCTCGTAATACCTTTCTAACTAGCTTATTAGCTATTTTTAGAGCATGTGAGATCTTTTAAGAACTAGTAACTAGCCACCAAGAACTATCTTATAAACCTTTTATAACTAACATCTTCGATAAATAAGAAAACCTGGGGCGTGCATTGTGCATATACAAAACTGAGTGTACAAATTCCAAATTTCACGGGTGCAACATGAAATTACAACAATTGTTTCCGATCTTTCCAAAACTCTCTCACCGCTTCCGAAAATGTCCAAAATCGGCCCACCCTAGTCTTCACTCCAAACGATTTTGAATTCCGCATTGTGTCGTCGTCGTCCACGGCTGCTCCTGCTGCTGCTGCTGGCTGCGATTAGCGACCTTCTAATGTGACGCGGAAGCGAAAGTGTGTTTGTGTGGAAACGGGTTTCGGCGAGCGTGCGAGATATCACACGACGCATAACGTTTATGCGCAGTTACGGATGGGGTGGCCATCGACGACAAAAGCGTGCGTCCTGTCAGCACTTTATGGAATGCTCATTGTCGATGCTTTTTGCGGGCTCTCCGGAGCTGCCAGCGCCAGCGGAGCGTTTGATCGACGTTTTATCAACCCATACATTCGCATGTGCGTGTGGCCGTCGTTTCGGCTATTGCTATTCATATCCATTCGTCGTCGTCGTCGTCGGTGGACACACATGTGGACGAGTATTATTGTTATTATCCGCATCTTTGGGACGTGTGCGCGTTTTTCGGTACGTGCTATTCGGGCCACACTCTGCGATATCATATCAATAAATCCGTTTATTAGGGTCGCGCCACGTTGCTCACGTCCATAATTTTTGGGCATCGCTCGACGGACATGACACACACACACACACACATGAACCGCACGAACCATATCCAATATTCATGTCATCCGTAACGCATACATTTTATATGCAAACGATAGCGTTTGATGGATATTTATACATGTACGAGGATGTTATATCGCAGATCGCAGCGCAGGCCAATGTGCCAATGCGCGTCAAGTGTACTACAAAATATTATAAAGTTCAACACGATAAGCATCAAGACCAGTTTTATTGCATTTCTTATCTGTGCAATGTGTCAAAATAATATACACAATTGAATAAATATCACTAGTCATTGCAGTTAGGTCTTCAAATATATTGTTTTAAATAATAGACAACTTGCCAGCCCCAATCGTTTATGATTGAATAACGTTCGCAAATCATACTCCTTTTTATAGTGTTTTTCAAGCCCGGTGAAATTTATACACTAGAAGCTCTGGAGTTTCAGCTCAAGAACGCAACTACAGGGTTCTAATGAACTTGGAAGGAATGTAGAATCGGTTCGAAAAACATACAAGCAAATAAGTGCAGTGAGACTGTGATACTCTGAAGAAAATGCTGCGCAATTGATGTTCCGCTGGTGGGAAATAGTAGTGCATTGAGATTGTTTGTACATTTCAATAAACATATGAAAACATCCAAAACCAGTGAAATTCCACTGGTTTTAAGAACAGCGAAATGGATCAAATTTGGATGATTCAAACTATTCAATGGCAGTAGTAATATTATCAACTTGCAGTGGTTAACACAGTCAAGTCAAATAAACACTTTCTGGACTTTGGGTGCTCCGAATCAACTGAATAAGTTTGTATGAGAAAGAGCCATCTTCTCTCAATAGTTATTTCGCGATAAAACGCACTTTGCTAGATCTAGAGTTTTAAATCAAACGAGTTGATTGTTTTCTATTGTCTATGCCCAACATTCGGCCATCATTGAATTTGGGAATAAAGTTAGAATTAAAATTATTTTTATTGGCAATAGCTGTTTCAAAATGATGTGTCATTTGTCATTTCTGATTTTCAAATATTTGAGGCTTTTCAGATAGAATAGCCTACATTTCAAGATTCAATCTCAAATGATTCTTCAGCCAGGCTTTATTTTTGTCAATTAGTATCTTTCTTGCCCAATGGATAGAGAGACTCAAAATCTAATAATAAAACGTTTGACACATTTTATTTGATCATGATTATTGAATAATAACCACAAATAACTAGTCTTGTTAACCTGATAGTGGATCGTACTTTTTGAACGTAATCATGTTCAAAGGCCAGTCTTCCGAGAACTACGTTGACCACAAATATGAAACTCAGCAGAGCTATAGCAAAAAGATGGTTATTTCACATAAACAAATATTTAGTTTATTTGGAGCACCCAGTTCTGAGCAACTTGACTGTGTTACCAACTGTATTGCACACGGAAATTATGGAATTCAACGTGACAATATAATGATCCGCTTGAATATGCGGTTTCACCCTCGAGTGTTCAAGCTGCGCGTGGTTAGCCAGAAATCCTTACTGCTCTCTCGCCTCTCTCATCGCATCACTAACGCAATTAGTGCGAGCTAAGTAAGTCAGCAGAGGTGACACCGCACGACGACGACGACGACGACGACGAGCGATCAAAGTGCGTCCGCACATTATTGAAATTTATATGCTCTGACGACAAGGTGCATGCGTTCGTGCGTTCTCGAGCTCGAGAGCATCGCATGTTGTCGTCGTCGTCGCCGGCAAACGCTCCAATCAATAAGCACCCCTGCTTAATTGTCAAATTGACGTAGGCCTGCCTGCCAGCTGCTCGATATAATTAGGCGTCATGCGTGTAAGATGTTCGCCACTAAACACGTGTGTTGTTGACGTTCACGCATCACGCGTGTATGTATGCACAAGCCTACGCCGCTGTTTCTCTATTAGCGAGCGCCGCTCCATCGAAGCGTCGAGATGTTGAATATTGCTTAGATCAAGGTGATTGCCTAATTTATCACTCGATCGAATCGATAGATTCTCCGTGAATGAAATATCTACTAGTGTGTGTTTGCGTTCTTTGTTGATGGACTTTATGAGTACTACATTGGCTGATAAGTGTTGCAACAAACTATGAAGGACCAACATTTATGATGAAAACGTTTTGTATTTTTCTACAGGGTGTGCTATATTTCATGGAACTATGAGAACATCGAATAACTTTCAATTTTTTAGCCGATTTTCATAATTTTTTTTTTGTATTTTAATAATGTCTATTACAATTTGTTGGGACTAGTTTTTTAATACACCATCTCATCACCGCTACTCAATTCGCGCCTTAGCGAAATAGTCTGCAATTCATCCTGCAATTTTAGGTTTTTTAATTTAAATTTCATCGTTTGTGTGATTTTTTGTTCAGTAGGCATGGGAGATCATCAACATGAAAACATGCAAAATGCTCTTTTTCTCGCTATCGACTTCCTTATGCGGCTTGAATCTCTTTGCGTGTAGGCATCCACATTCACATCATGCCATTTCAGACTTCATAGACAATAAAGATTCAAAATACTGGTCTATTTTATGTGAATTTATATTTTTACGCAATGGATGAAGATTATTACTGTAGACCCCCTAAATACAGACATAATCCTGCAGTCCTGCAAATAGTATGCTATGGAGAGTGTTCGTCGCTTTCGGTCAACTGATATGAGTCCTGTTAGAACTCCGGAGTTTTATATTTCCAAAAATACAGCTTAATCGCGTTGTATCCGCACAATACACACTTCCGAAGAGTCAACTTACTTACTTACTTACTTTTATGCTACCGATTTTTATTACTTCCGAGAATATTCAGATGATTTTTACATGTTTTCGTCGTAAACAGCCATTTTTTGTCGTTCAATGCTCAAATGGTAGGTACAGGGTACAGCATTATTAAATAAAATTGCGATGTTTTTTATCGGCTAGGGCAGAACACGGATAACAATTTCTTGAGACATCACTTTGCTCCAGCGCCATTCACCCTATCAGAAAACAGTGTTTCATCAAGACTCAAAATACAGTTCAACATATTTCTATAAAGCAATTACATTCAAACTAATGACAGTTCGAGAATGATATTTTTATGTCTGGCTAAAATAGCAATCATAATAAACTGTGTCTTCATAATAATAAACTGTGTCGTAGAAAATGTTGTTCCTTTATTTAGAACATGTCGAAATAACGCATAGAGCAACAACTTCATCCAAGTCTCGCAATCAACGTACCCACACCAAAACAGCAAAAACTATACGATAATGGTTGAAAATTGCCGCAGAATAAATCTATTGTTATTGCAATACAAAGAACACCTACTGACCGATATATGCCGAAGCAATGTGGAAGCATTTGAGAAGATGACAAAAAATATAACGACGGTGTGTTTTGTTCTACTGCAGCATAAATGCATACATTTTCCGTCATACTATACTACTGCGCTTAATGCACCTACTCTTTTCTCTCAAATGCCATCAAATTGAAACGGATGTGTGCAACGAACCACACACACACACGGCAGTACATCACATCACATCACATGCGATGGAAGCTGCCGGCGAGGCCTTTCATTATAAACCGTACACATATGCATATTGGAACACGTGTGTGCCAGCCAGCCAGCAGCTACAACCACTAGCATTATTGCGATGTCGACGACGGCGCCGCACACATCCAGTCCAGTCCAGTGTAGCACAAAAAATTGTGCGTTAACAGAAAAAACCACGCACACACACACACCACCAAAGAATCACAGAAAAGCCACATTACAATTAGACGTGTTTTACGTCGCGTTGCGTCGCGCCGCTATATTTTATACCAGCGCATATCGGGCTGGTTTTTTCTTGTTTTTTTTTTCACCTTGTGTGAATGTAGTAATGGTTGCATTGGGCTGGGCGCGGAACGGGTCGCGTTGCATTCTCTGCGCGCGCGCCGCGGATATAATTTAATTAAGGTCCCACCAGAGAGCGTGTGCGTGAATGCGCGGCCCATACAAACATATAAACACGCACATGCACCTGATGTTGATGATGATGATGACGACTGGCTGGCTGGCTGGCTGGCTGGCTGGATGCCGGGCTGTGCCGGTTGGTCGGGCGGATTGCATATTGCATTCAACATATGCGCATACAACATACATGCATACACATTCATTTTACATACGTAAAACGAGGACGCAGTGAATGAATGAATTTGTGAGAGTGGTGTTTTTAACTCGAGCATTCCAACACAACAAAACCCGGATACAAAAAAAACTGTAATGAAATCTCGTATGCTCTGAACGTGTGTGGGTTTACGTGAGTGAATCTTTCAGCCGAACAGAATTACCTAAAATGTTCAATATGACAATATATATGTATGCTGCAATTGCAATAGCTAGATGAGGGAAGACACAAAGTTTTTAAATAATTATTATGAATGCAAGGAGCATTGAAAAGCGTGATCATGCAGCGATTGAAATGCGTAAAATAGCAGCATCTATTAATTGCTGACAAACACGGTAAGTACAAAACATATTCCCAAGTATAGAGGAATATCCAAACGTGTGCATTGCTTTGGATAGGTTGAGCGTGTACTACCCTCGCTCATTAATCTAAAACAAACACATAATTTTGTTTATTTTATTTTTTGTAGGAAAGTGAGAGGTTATATTATATGGGGAGTGAAATCGAATATTTTTCCCATACAAACAAATACAAACAAACACTGGGTTAAAAAAGTCTCCGGGCAGTCGATTTTGTCGATTTACCTGGCCCACAAACTACTTTCATTCAAAAAAATGTTGCATTCCTGTTCATTCTACGCCAATACAATAGATGTTAGTGTTTTGTTCGCGATAAGTGTTATATTGTGGACACGCGAAGATCCGAATGTTTGAGTGGACACTAAAAACCCGACAGCGATTTTTGTATTTTTTCTGATGATGAGATTTTGTGTTCTACTCTATTACCTTCCATCGCTGTGGGGATTTTGGTTTTCCACTCAAACTTTCGGGTCTTCGCTTGTCCACAATACAACACTTGTCGCGCTCAAAACACTAAAATCAGTTTAATTAAAAATATGATGATAAAATGATGTTTATTCAAAAAACCTGTATCAAAAAACCTGTATCAAAAACCCGACAGCGATTTTTGTAATTTTTTCTGATGATGATATTTTGTGTTCTACTCTATTACCTTTCATCGCTGTCGGGATTTTGGTTTTCCACTCAATCTATCGGGTCTTCGCTTATCCACAATATAACACTTGTTGCGCTCAAAACACTAAAATCAGTTTAATTAAAAATATCCTTGTTGGCTGATTATTTCGATGATTTATCCATATAAAAACAGTGCGGCCTTTTTTCGGACGTAGTCAGCCAACACGAGTTTTTAGCCTCGCGATTTTTTGTGTATATGATAGAATGATGTTTATTCAACAAACATGTATCATTGGAATATTTAGATTATTATAGCTTGTTCTCTCAAATGGTCGCAATCTTGTAACAATCGTTTTTATGCATGGTTTAAGTCAACTATTTGGGGTAGTATAACTTCCGAATGTGCACGACTGCATTAATTAAATGAATTTCGCCGGAGAAGACACACTGGCTTGCACACAGCAAGACGCATGGCTGCGAGCGTGTAAACAGCAATAGATTAGTGTGCACATCTTGAACACACGCGCACCTGAACGTCGAAAGTCTGCGCAGACGGTGACGATGATGACGATGATGCGCCGGAGACACGGCGACAGCGGCCCACAACTTTGCCGTCAAAACGCGCGCGTGCACATCATGAACACGCACCCGCACACACACCAACACTCAAGCACAAACGGGCGGTGCTCAAACTTTCTAATGAATATTAAGACTTTGGTCATAAAAAAATCAACTTTTTACTTCGAAATTCGGAGGCGAAGTGTGCGTGTTGAACACAGATATACTTTCGCTGCGCAACGGTTGCGTCCGCTCTGCGCCCAAATACAGCCAACACTGGAAATTAAACTAAAAGCTTGTCTGAATGGGTTTCGCGTTGCGCAAAAAAGTGCACCACTATTTGCTGTTTGATAGGATACCATTCTAAACGCGTCCTAGGTGGCTGTCAGGGCCGTCTTATGGTATTCCGGTGGCCGGGCAGGTTTCCCCGAAAATATTATCGAGGACCCTTTCGGTTACTATGACCTTTAGCTTCAGGCTGTTTAGGATTTTTCACGTGCGGGGCCCTTCTCAATAACAAATTTGATAATACGTGTCTTTGAAAACGCGGGTCCGGCTTATGTTGACGAATACTGTTATTTTACAAAGTACAAATCCTTATAAAAATTGGAGCATGACGTTACGCGTTGCTCTCCTGAGAAAAGAAATCGGAATCGGCTCTCATTATTTATTAAGACATTTTGCATTGAATATAGATACAGAACTGAATTTATTATAGTCACAATATTAAATTGATATAGAGACTACACTATGATTTCTATAGGCATTTGACTGCATTTAGTATAGAGACACGAAGGATAAATATACAGACGTTTCAATTATTCCCATTCAAACTACTCTCAGTTTCGAATTGTTCGGGAGTCCCACACAATAAAATGCAAGTCATGTTGCGAGTGGGGCCTAATTCATGGGCGTGCTTAAGTTTCTGATTCTTTGTATCGACGAATTGTAATGCGACTAATTAAACTATCCAAAAAAGTATTCTAAAAATGAAAATATTTGTTCAAAACAATGCGTCGTTTAGCAGCAATCGCTTTGCCCACGGCGTTGAAAAGCGTTACGTTTTAATGTAATTTCACTTGTCCGGTAGCTTGAACATTCGTGCCGGATAAGTGAAATAACATTTTAAGATTTTCTGTATTTTCAACAAAAAAGTTGTTCGAGTGTTTTTATTTTAATTATTTTTGCTCTTTTTAATTTTTTTTTTACTTTTGTTGCA
>JANTBZ010019214.1:0-13840 GCA_024741255.1 Exechia fusca
ATGATATGCGACAAATCGGCCTACGGCCAATATACAAATGAGATATACGGGAATTTCTGAGGTCATGTAAAAAAAAACACTTACGCCATTATCACCGAACCCCATCCTAGACTTGAAATTTTGTTTTCGAGTTCTTGATTGGGAGATCAAAGCACGTTAAAAAAGTTTATACAGAAAAAGAGGTTATGATTTGTGTTAAAATTTGTGACGTAGTGTAATAAATAGTATTCGTTGAGGGCGAAAATGTTTGGGTCTGTATTTCATAGAGCTGTTTGTTGATTTTGTCCTACGTTTCCAGCTACTTGTTAGATTGCGTATTTTTTGGGTGGAAAAACACTTTTTAACCGTCGTATGATTTGGCCATAGACATCATAGGCTACAAAACAAAGTATAATATTCTAATGTACATTTTATTCCTGTTTTAACGCAATATATAAAAATATTCTCTAGGGTCCCGAAATACACGCATTCTTACTGTTGGAGAGGGTTCGTGGCTCTTTGTACACTGAGATGATTTCCGATTGAACTGCAGAGTCTAGAAATAAAATAATAATTTAAATATTGTCACAAATGTATCAACAAATTTATCCTAATCGCGTTTGATCAGCCCCTAACACTGCTCCGAAGTTTCAACACGATATGTGTTTTGTGACAGTCATTGCGCCAAGGGCTTTCTCAAGTACGAGCAAGGTCAAGCATCCGCGTTTCATTGTCTTCTGAATATATTTAGTTGATTTATTTATGTTTTCCTCGATCACTGTCACATTTTGGCGTCCTATGCGCGCATCGTCTTGAATCAGTACCCAAATGAGCGGTACAGGAATACAAATAAAAATTTTGATTGTGAACCCGCATAACAATATTGTATAACATGTTCCAGCCCCTGCGGCACTTGTGCCCATCTGAAAACAGTGTTTTATCGAAACTAGAAATACCTTCTTCTCCATATCGATCCGCGGGTTACAATAAATCCAATTACTTCCAAAATAATGTCAGTTCGGTGATCAGATTATTCATGGCTGATCAGCCCTAGAACACACGCGCCTAAATGTAAGATTTCATATATGATCCGAGCACTTGCCTGAGAATAGTCGAGATTCTTAGGCTGACGCAATTAATTCGAGACAGATCGAAGTGAGTGCTATTGACCACAGACATTTCCACACCAGCGACAGAATACTTCTCCTTGTTCATTGTCCTCTATTCTATTTGTTTAGTGTCGTGTTCGTATTGAACTAACCATCCTGAGAAGTATAGAAATGAAAAGGTGTCAAAAACACACATATCAATTGTTTTCATTGCCGTAAATTGTATTATACTCACTGTTATATTATCCACAAACCTGGAACAACTAATTCGAATCAGATCGATCAGTATGACTTGAGTTGTACTCTATGCTATTGATCACAGACCTTTCTACACCAGCGGACGGATAGCTTTTCGAGCTGGTATCGAACTTAATAGTCTGCGAGGTATAGAACTGAAATTTGTTTAAAAAAATACCCGCGGTAACTTTATCGATCAACCCTAGAAGAAGCGCATGCCTAACTGTTAGATTTTCTAGATTTTTTTAGACAAACGAATAATTCGAGTCATATCGAAATCATTTTGACTTCAGTAGTACCTACTTTACTCACAGTTCACAGTGAGTGCTATTGACCACATCCCTTTCCACATCATAGACGGAAAACTTATTCTTGTTCATTGTCGCCTCTTTTCTTAATTGTGTGGTTATTCGGACTAAACTACGAAGTATAGAACTAACAAAAAATACTCGCAACATTTTTTCCATCGCGGTAACTTATCGATCAGCCCTAAAACGAGCGCGCCTGACTAACTGTTAGATTTCACATTTGCTCCGCGCACTTGGCTGAAAAGAGTCGGAAAAAAAACCATCGAATTGTACGAGAGCCACACGGACGCCGTGTGACGTCGTCGTGCTATTGCTGCGTGCGTGCATGTGTGTGTGTGGCGTGAGTGAATCACAGAGACATGCCCGCCGCAAAAAAAACCGAACCAAGTTAATCGACGCATTCGCCGCTCGCGCCGGCCGTGCGTCCAACACCCCAAACGCTAGTCCAACCGACCGACCGACCGACCGGCCGACCGGCCGAATCGAGAGCGTCGCGCCTCCGCCGCAGAGAGAGAGCGAACGAGCGAACAAGCCGCGCCGAGCGCGGGAAAAATTGAGTTTTTTACCACCCCACACGCCGGCGAAGTCATGTGCCGCCGCCGTCGCTGTCGTCCTGCGTGCGGCGTGCGTGCAGAGAAAAAATGAAGCGTGCGAAAAAAACGCTCTCGTGAAAAGCGAACGCGTGCAGAGCGCACGCCACGCAGTCAGAGCGGCGGCGGGAGCAAATGGTTTGGACTAGAACGTGACACTAACGCACACACACATACCCGCAAGCACACACTCACCCACACAAAAATCACACACTCGCGCACGTACATAATTACGCGATTGTTGTGTTTAGGCGCGCATTGTGAATTAAAAGGTACGGTATTGTTAGGACACTAATACAACTGACAGAATGCCCAAAAAGTTGGTTGGTTTAGTTGAGACAACGGCACATATCACATATATCGAACGGTCAAACGGTTTAGGTGTACGTGCGGCCGGCATTGACACGCAACTATGCGACAATGCCGACTGCCGTCCGCCAACGGTTATATGGTATGTGAACCCTTTGGCCGGTGAAAAGAGTGTGAACCGTAATAAAATGCAGTCGAACGGTGGAATGGATTGGCCGTACGGGATAGGTACCGCAACAGTTGCAACTGTGACTTTTCGTCCTGTTACGTAGGTGAGAAATACGCAACAGAGACGTGGACGCAGTAGGGAGTCGGCGATTCGGTGGCACACCACCGAGAACAGTAAGCTCTATTTTTCTTGGAAATTGCACGTGATATACAGAACAATGCGATGCCGATCATTGAGCGCGATCCCAAGGTTATCATAGTAATTACTGCTGTTCGGTTCCAACGCAGAGAGGATCGGAGAGAGAGATAGAGTAATAAATTGCTAGATTTTTCAATCGTTGTTTAGACAACGAAACAATAAAGGAATAATCATAAATGCATTTTCCAAACTTATCCGACCGTACAAATATGACGAGCAGTGCGATGCCGATCATCATGCTAGATCGCACAAGGTTTCCAATGCAAAATTGCGGATAGGTGCCAACTCTCAAAGAGATACAGATAGTGAGAATTAAAGGCGAGAAAGAGATGTGAAATTGTCTAATTAGACGTAGACGTAACCATATATGAAGAGCCATTGTTCGAAAATTATCCAACTTCCCTACCTTCCCTACCTTACTCTATGACTTGATGATCCGTTCCGCGGATTGCAGCCAATTCTCAGAGAGATATAATAATATGATTTTTCACATGCTTTTATGAAAACAAAAAAGGAAAATAAATGTACCTAACGTTAATGTGCTATCTTAACCGACCGTATTTTATAGCTTTCTGCCTATTGCAGCCAACTATCAGATCATCATCACCTATATCCATTATATCCCATGAGTGTTGGGTAGCTGTATTATCTGTATTATTCGAAGATTTCACAGGTTATTTACTGTTGATAGAAACGAGTATATCAACACGACATGTTTCCCTCAACCAGGTAGATTTTCTTTAGAACGAAATCAGCGCCTAATTGCGCTGGGAGAGTGATAACGTTAACAGTCAAGACAAACTTCACGAGTATGTTTGCACACGGGCAGAATGATCGGAGATTATTTCACTCTGCTTTTCGAGAACAGGTTATTTTTGTGCATAGCAATCTGTCTATCACTCATTACTCATTACACAGTTCTCTGTACCATCGTGTCCCAAAATGGAGAGGTATACAATTTTAAGATTTTTAAATGTTTTTTTGAAAAAGTAAGTAACCATAAATACTGAGACATCGTTCGTAAAGTATAAAACGTGAATGAGGTTGATACTCACAATTGTCAAGCTACATAACGATACAAGTATTTTCTTAAGGGTAACCCACATGTACCTCTTTAACGATGTGCTTTTGCTCATTCGGAGTT
Organism: Exechia fusca; assembly: GCA_024741255.1. Taxonomy (NCBI): domain Eukaryota; kingdom Metazoa; phylum Arthropoda; class Insecta; order Diptera; family Mycetophilidae; genus Exechia; species Exechia fusca. Next base: position 4,044 of record JANTBZ010019214.1, read on the forward strand.
CCGCTTTGTTCACCTTTTAAAATACACACGAACAGCGCAGTATCCGTGGACCGAGTTAAGAGTTAAATGTGTTTGACAGTTCTCATCATCAAGGGGAATTTTCAGACTAGATTACCTAAAAGTGTAAGAGACGTGACATTATGTTATCAACTCTTTGACTATTGATGACACAGTACTACGTTGTTTACTGACAATCTCATAAAAAATTACACGTTTTTGTTAGTGGAAATAGGTGTCAATATCACCTGTTGCTCCAGATCCTCACTCTGTATCTTCGAATCTTCCTTCCACTTATATTCCATACATTCAACAGGTGCAACACTCCACTAACAACACCGTGTGATTTTTATTTTGTCAGTACACAACGTTGTACTTGAACATAGAAAATAAGATCGCTTGAGGAAAAATCGGACTTGGAAAGTCAAGGAAGTTATTCAACTGTGGCACGGAGGAAGGGCAGAGTTTTATAAAACACCAAAACTTTCACTCGCACATCCGTTTTTAAATATCAAATGACAACAAATCACTACAATAAATAAATTTGTCGAAATAGTGTTTCCGTATGTCAAACCAGAGTATCACCTATGGGTCGCTTTGCTTCATCTACCAAGACATCTCTAATCCAGACTTACCCGACCATACTCTTTACTTTATTTTCCGTTTGATACTGCAGCGGATGCAACGATTTTCAAAATAAACGCAATTTGTGAGCTTCCTCTAGTGCTTGGGGAATTCTCACAGTCACAGGGCAGACGCTATCAAACATTTGTTTGACCTCATCGCAACACACACACACAAACATAAATACAATTCGCGCGTTGACATCTCGTCTCGCGCTCGCTTTCGACTTATCCGCGTCGTCGTCGTCGTCGTCGACGTCGTCATCGCCCGAATTATAATATATACTAAAGACGGCTTTTCTCAATGCTAAACGTTATGCTGAATAATGCGGTACTTGCTGTTTTGCCGCGGCGCGTCATTAATATATGGCACAATAGTTATTTGAAACATATGTCGCCGTCGACACACGCGCTATTTACTTGTTATTTTATTTTATTATTGACAATGATTTAATATATCACTAGTAGCGTCGTGTGTTATTAGCACACGCGTTGACGCGCTGCCGGAATTGGGGCGTTCGTTCAGCTGGCGCAACGACGCGTGATCAAACGCTAGTCGGAGTCGAAATACGCGCTGCTATGCGCACACAGACGATGCGAGCCAGACGTTTACCTCGAAATCCGACAGGAACATACAGAATGGCGAAGCGCGCGCCTCCTCTTTGCGCATGTGGTCAACGTCCGTGCGTAATTCGATTTGCTGGTTGCTGCTGCTGTTTGCGAACCGGGAGCATAGGTGATGTTTGTCTAGTCAAAACACAACGGGTTGAGGTGGTCGGACACCGGTCGATGTTGACGCACCGATCGTCTCGAAATAAGGCACAAATAAATGCTGTAAATATATGTATATAAATAATTGTATTCACAGTCGCACTTCCGTTGAAAACGGTGTTTAGCGAATCGTACTTGCGTAATTTGAATGATATACCCTGAATTGTAAGGGGGAAACGAAATCGTGTTGCGATCAATTTGAACTTGGATTTGACAGCCAAGGACGAAAGAAGGAACAAAAGAAGGAATGTTGGTTTAGGTTTTCGTTAACTTAAAATCAAGTTATTTGTAGATTGTATATCATAACTCGAAGACATGTTAGTTTAGAAAAATAATGTAAGGACAATTAAGATGATGACGACATTTAAATTCTCAATACGTGCAAAAGGTATCGCTTGTACAGAGTGCATTGGAACAACAATCTTCACAACATTTCTGAAGAAATATAGCTCTGGCGCCATGTAGTCAATAGTTCACAATCTCATGTACGATCTGTTTCCTTTCTTTTATAAATGTTGATCTGGCGCCATGGCTCCACGTAGTAAAGAGCTGTCAGGAGTGGAGCTGAAGGAGAGCGATCACATTGCAATGGAAGAGGAGCGGGAATGAACACGGAAATCTTTTTTTTGAAGATATAATTTTACAATTAGATTTTAATTTTGAAAAAGTATACTTGCATTCATATTAGTTGAGGGGAATGTATTATTGATATTCTCCTGTATACCAGTATTTGATATATTATACATATCTGTTTAACATGATGATTAACATGATCATATTCAAAGCGCGATTACAGCGATTACAGATATCATAACAAAATGTGTGTCCATCATTAGCTACACATTTCTTTCATCTTTATGAAAATTTATGGGTCCCTACCAGTTGCCCCTCTTTGTCCGCTGAGAAAACCATCCATCAACTCGATGAGAATTAATGTTTATCATAATGCGCCAGGTCTGTGATAACAGCGGGGAAGATTAGATCCCATAGCCGAGCGAAAGAATCGTTATATTGACCACATTGGCTGGATGCGCTCGAAAAAATCCGCATGGAAATGAGGCTAAAAAATCATGTTCGGTAACGACTATATCAACTGGTTCGCCGAATTATAGTTTGTGAAGCCCATTACTTCATTCTAATCCAACCATAGACATACCATTGTCTCTCCACTATATCCTTCCACTCTTGTAATAGATATCGATAGAACATTTGACGTTATCGATGATTTCGCGCGATTGAGATTCCAAAAAAATATGATTTTTAAATCGCCAAATAGAATCCGTTGAAAAATGTAGCCCTTCGGACGCAGTTTTTCACTACCCGCTATTGAGCCTTTTTTCAGCACAACATCGACATGTTTAACACAGCACTGTAGTTGCTACAGTCTCGGGAACTTGAGAAAAATTGTTTCACGTTGGAGCTGAATGTAAGACCTTCCCAATGTCATATGACATGTCTATATAAGCAACCAAACTAACCGAACACCTGTTGATAAAGTGAATTCCACTTCTAAGGATGTTAAATTGGTATATGTATGTATGTGTCAAAACTAGTATCTTTCCTACTGGTTCGGAGAGGATCGAATCAGAATACGATAGTTATTCATTCAGTCAGTCATTGAAAACAGTTACACATTTTAACACCTTGCCTCTATCGGTAACTACGTTGTGTACTAACATGATCATAGGAAATTATACGTTGTTGATAGTGTGAATAGGTGAACATAGCACCTGTTGCTCTCTCGATTTTCAAGAGGTGCAACCCAACATTAACTACACCGTGTAATATTTCATCATTTTGTCATTGAAGGACGTTGTACTTGACTTTGTGACTCAAATTATAATAGTGAATATGCACATAGAAAATTAAAAAAGAAATCAGGTCACGGAAGGGTGTTTCTTTCATATGCGTATGGCTAATAAAAATCACCAGTAGGATTTAGGTTAACACTTCACGAAAAAGTTCCTAAGAATTCACATATTCTGAAGCTTGTAATTAGCAAATAAAAAATCATTGTTTTTCACATTTTGTCATGAAGGCTACCTCTGAAGAGTTGTAGGTTGTAGCCAGTCAAAAACGTCATATTTCAAAAACAAAAACTCAATGTTGATTTGCTCATAACTTCCGCCTTCGGGCCCATTGGCAAGAATCCTGACACACATATATCTATGTTTCTGCCTTGTAAAGTATTCTTCGATTGCTTCCATCGAGCCCTGACTCTCCGATTTAAGCACGCTCAAAGAAAGACCTCACCGTTCGTATATGAAACCATTGTTGAGACTTTTCTCATTAAATTTAGATAGAAAAAGTTTTGTTCAAAAAACTGTATCATTTGAGTTTTTAAAATATCATAGCAAGAAAGAACAAAACGAGAAAACAAAAATGTCAGTATATGGTTTAAACTTCAGGCTAATAGCAACCTTTCTATGTAGTAGATTCGAATATGATTCAGCCGTTCTAATCATATTCGAATCGTCCAACCCCAACCCAAACAGCATAATTTTCTTGTAAGAGTCAAAATAGAACTACAATCCTCCCTCAAACCTCCCAATACCTCACTGAATCTTCGTCTGTGCGCAAGTCTGTAATTTATAAATTCGACCTATCCATTAATCTTTGACCGAGCCCCCCCGCCACCCACAGTTCGGCAGCATGCATTTCGGGTAGGCGCGCACACACGCACACCTACATACATATGCATACTAGAGACACGCGCGTGCGAGTATCCGGTTCGGCGAATGCTGGTCGGGGATTTTTATTTCAGCTGTAGAGTAGACTAGAAGTATAGAAGGAATTGTCAGATTTTGATACCCTTCACAACATGAGCTAATATTATGGATTCACGCTTATGCTCAGAAGCACGATTTTGTATCTTCTGCATTTCAATATTTTCGTCAACTATTTTTTTGTTTAATGACGTATTTAAATAAAATGTGAAAAAAAAATTCTCAGCATTATCATTAGTGAAATGAAATGCACTATACGAATTTTGATATAATATTTTGTTTAAATGAAATTTGTCATCGATATAGTTCATTCTATGTGGGACGAGACGCATATCCATGTGTTCAAAATGCGCAAAATGTGTGAGTGAATTTGGATAACAAAACACTGGGTAACCAAAAACAAGTTATGGCGTTTATCGGCCTTTTGCATGAAAATGCGAAAATGTATACATGAGATATGGCCAATTGTCTGAAGTCATGTCGAAAAATACAACTTACGCCAATATCTTCGGAAGCCTTCCTAAGAATCAATTTTTTTTCTCGGATTCGGAGATAAAAGCTCGTCAGGAAAGTTAATACAGAAGGTCGATAAAAAAGTGTCGTCTAGAGTAATTGTTTTTGGTTTTTGAAAATCTGTTTAAAAATTACACCTCAACACTTGTTTAACGAAAAGTGTCCGATTGAAGGGGCCTCTTCTCAACTATACCAGTATAAATGTGGGTCTGTCGCGGCGTGTGGATCTGTGAGTGTGCGTGTGCCCAGCTGATTCTGTGCAGCGCGCCGTTTGCCAATAAACTTTGGCGCACCGGACTAAATCGATTGCTGCTGCTGCTGGCGCTAGGGGTGGCTGAAATGGCGCGGGCGGTAACGCACTCTGCCACCAACACGCTCAGGCGGCGGCGGAAGTTCGAATGTTTATGATCCAGTACGGTGTTCTTTTTTTGTTATTATTGTTTTGTAGTGAGTGCGTATGTGGTGTGACTTTTATGGGCGCGAAACGCGCGCGAAGGTGGCCAATAAACTACCCCCAGCCAAGCGGAAGTGTGTGGATTCACGAGTGCAAGTTCGGAGTGTTTTAAAATATTTAATAAGCCATTAACCGGCAAGAACCGTCGTGGCAGTGGCTGGTCGGTCGAAAAAGTAATGGCATGTGTTGGTTCAAGTTTATATGTGAGTGAATGAAGCGGCGAATGTGGGCAACGAACTTTGTGTGCGCCGTTTCGGTGCAAGCGAAAGTTGCGGAACGTGATGACGTGGAATAAAAATTAAGCGGCAATGTGTCCGATGTTGCAAAACAGTTAATGTTGATGGGAAGTAGTCTTTGTATTTTTTCTTTAGTTTCGAATGCACATTTCTTCGTCAACTAAGAAAATATTAATTATTAAAACCATATGAATTTTAGCACAGAGGAAAAAGGATAGATTGGGATTATATGAATTTCAAATCCTGATGTGGTTTGGAGCATAGAATAGAACATTTAAATAAAATGAAAAATTGCTCGAACATCCAACCGTTGGGCTGAATAATTCGTATCGATCATATATGATAGAGCGCACTAAATTTTGTTCAATGGTTTGAACCAACCATGGCAATTGTTGACATCTAAAAGACGTTTGGTTCGTTGGATATATCAGTTTGATTGATGTCGAATGAATTTGTGCGATATTTCATACACATTCATTCATGATTACGTGCATTTCATTCATTTTCACTCGGGTAAACAGTTATGATCTTCTAACCAAACACGGAATACCGATTTTTAGTGTCGATAGTGAAATCGAAAAAAATTTACCATGCATAACTTTTTACTGGATTGAACTAAAACAATGTTCGTCCACTCAAATAAATGGGAATACTTTCTACTTTCTTAGGTCGTGTTTGGCCACAGTTGGGAATTTTTTCAACGATTTTTGTGCATACTATATGATGAATTATTAATTATTCATTAGTATAATTTTGGGCAGGTGTCCCTTCATAGATGTTCAAACACGATAATTACAGTATTAATCAATAGACTGATCTGCAATTCGAATTATTCCTCCCAATGTTCGTAAATAATATATATGTATGTGTATTCAAATTCAAATAAACATACGTTATTCACAAAATTATCGGTCGCGAAGCCGATTTGCACATGATATTGGTCGACTAACAAGCCAGCATTTGGGTAACTCCTGACACGACGTCTTCGTCGGCGATGGTGCGCGCGACAGCAGCGAGCAAGCGAGATTCTGCTTGCGAATCAACTAACAGCGAGTCAGCCAAATCAACGTCAACCAAACCAAGTTGGAGACATGGGACTGCGACTGCAATGTAATTTGTATATTCCTGTGTCTGGGTTTGAATTCACCTGAATATAATAACTAGGTATATTTTTGTGTATATAATGTACCATGATATTATATATACACTTCTTAGTACAGTTGAGTCTATCCAGAAATGATTATACAGTGTCTCATTCAGTTCCGACAATTACGACACAGGTATACACAGCTCATATGATGAAATGGCAAAAAAATCAAAATAGATATTATCCTAAATTTTCGTTCGACTAACTTATAACTGGTATAAAACATATATTCAAAATAACGATTCAGATGATTCTCTATGATTCTTCGTTGAATTGAATTCCTCAGTAGAAAGACTTCGGATAACTATGAATCCAGAAATTTCTTGACATATCCTTGAAATGTCGCGTTTGTGGAATTCCAAATGAAAATACTTACATTAGATAAATAATAATATTTGTTGAACATTTACTTTTGCTTCTATTGAAAATATGGTATAATAACAGGCATCAGAAGGTTTCACTGTGCATGTAGCGTGACCTACGCTTCTGTTTGAAGGAACTATACTTGCTTACATTATTATATAGTCCATAGCACATACCGGAGTAAATTGCTCCAGTGATATGTCGCGTGCAGTCGACGTGTGTGCGTGTGTGAGTTTGTGTTTCTATGCGATTGTGTGTGTTCACATCATCATTCATCTGTGAGTGGGTTCAGGCCCACACACACACACACACACTCACAGCTGAGGACTGAGGAGTTGGCGAGCTCACCGGAGTCACCACGACCGATGCCGCCGCCGAGCACATTTCTCTCCTAGCACAATGTAACAAATGATGTGACAATTACGCGTATCACTCTTGGGCTCGTAGCACGTACCCCTCTCTGAATCAGCAGTCGGTGGTGGGTTCAGTGTACTACAAATTGTACTAAAGACACACGTGCACACACGTGCGCAATCACATGTGATGAAGATGGATTTAAACCTGCACGCTGGTTATTATTTACGGCTATGTACATATATGTTGTTTTGCTCTTCCTTTCGGTAGAATCGGAATCGGTAGTTTGTTAGTGGAAAATGAAATGGAATGAAATGGTAAGTCCGTGTCGATTTATAGTAGGACACATCCTGATAAAATCATTTCTAAATAATCAATATAGTTCCAATGTAGGACGATATTCCAAATTTACAAGTAATTTACAAGTACTTTACTTTGGAGTCCAATCGGCTGCCATTTGAGAGAACATGGATCTATGAAAACTCTTCAAAGTTCACAAAAACGCAACAGTCGGATGTCGTCTATATTTTGAGACTCAGAAGGAGTATTCTTCATCGGAAACCAGAAAAAGGAAAGACAATCATTATAGACCTCAAATTAAATTATTGATGTACCTGAAGTTCAAAATAGCCAAGATACGCTTCACATAGCGAGGGAATATGTGCTGTTACACAAAGACAATACGCACTTCAACAGGTCGTTGAAAAAGTTGGGCAAAATCAAAGACAGAGTTATGAATTGAGGCACTATCTACGGTATAGTCCGGATTTGGCCCTGACCGACTATTCTATGTTGGGAAGAAACTTAGCACCGCTTGAAAAGTTATCACAAGAAAAGTACATATTTCAAGGCCAAAATAAATTCGTTCTATACGAAGGGCATAGAAAAGATGTAAGATCGCTATTTTCGGTATATCGTCCTTCAATGGAACTATGTTCATTATTCACAAATAATCTTATCATAAATATGGTCCCTACTATCAAACGATACGGACTTTCCAGCCTGCCTGTTAAACATATCATCAGTTAAATTTTCTGTTAGTTCGAAGCCTTGGGCACCTTTAACATGTTTATTTTCTGTTCATAGAAGAAGGGACACTAGCACAGGATTTGTAATAACGCAGTTCTGTTGAGAATCCACCTCTCTATTATCTACGAGAAAATCGTTCGAGTAAAGTCTCAACCACCTCTAATGGTGTAGCATTTACTGATGACCCTGAAAATAAAAAAAATCACAACAATTTTCGTACATTATTTCGATTGAGTTCGATTTATTACATTTTGTGATCCCTTAACCAAAAATGATTTGCGAGCAATTTGTACCAGGAGAAATATTTTATTCACTCTCCATACAAAAAATCCGTGTCTTCTCAACGATTTATAGGACGTAACTTTTCACACGTTGAACTTAGATCAATGAACGTATGGTCTAATGAAAGGTAATTGCATTGTGCACAAAACCTCATCATTCGAAGAAAAAAATCGTTATGGTTTTTGTTTTGTTTTGTCTAAAGTAAAGGCTCCACCATTAGATGCGAATAAGATTTTTATCGAACAACATTCTTGTAGAAAATAGAATCGTGCTTTCTCAACAAATCTGCAACATTCCAATTTCAGTTCATTCCACCGTTCTCCTATGAACTGAAAAATTTAGCTAGGGTAGTATGAAGTACATTTTTTTATAAGAAAGTAGTACGAAAATTAGAAAATTCTAAGCCATGTCGAAAAATATCTGCATAGACAACTCTGCATAAACGATCGAACAATTTGTTTTCCGACCAATCACTTCTAAACACACCCAGTAACACGAGCAACCGCTGCCAAATTCGATTGATTGATGTTTGTAAACAATTTATTTATTATCTTCGTGCTGTGATGTTCTGTGTTTGTTTCTCTATTTCCATGCATTGTAAATTCGCATAGTCTCCAGTGTTGTCCGCCAAGGCCACGAACCGTTTTTGACAAAAATCCGTGAGTGGATGCGCACCTGGTTGCCCCAATGCCAAATCAACGGAGGCAGAGACATGCACCTGCGGGCACATCGCATTCCGAACTGTACACGCTGTACGTGAGCGTGGGGATCGCGTATCTCGTGCTGACCTCGATGTTCATTTTCAGCGGCGGCTACGAGTATGCGCCGGTATGTTGATTTGTAATGGAATTATCGGCCTTCGACACCAAAAACCAACATGTGGCAGTAACTTTGTTTTTTTAAATTTTAATGGTATATGCTGGCAGACCGAAATCACCACGTGAAAAATATTGTTACTAGAACTTTGCCCATTTTAACAGCTACAAGGCACACAAATAGGCCTTGATACGATTCAAGGTGTCCAGAATTGATAAACGAATGTAACGAATGTCACATGTTTATTTTTTTGTTTATATGAGACTTTTTTTATGTAGCAATTTATTCACGATATAGATACAACTCTGCTACATGAGGAACAATAGGGCCAAATATGTAACTTTCAAACCACTTATTTGATGAAGCCCAAATTTGGCATTCGCGCATTTCGTTTCTTTCATAACATAAATATAAAATTGCACAACCCTCACAGCATAGTGACATGGGATATCTATACATGAACCGCAACGTGGATTGTTCTAGATT
>JANTBZ010019325.1:0-13834 GCA_024741255.1 Exechia fusca
GGCTTTTTAACGGTTTCGGGGAAATCAACCGCAACGGTACAAATGTGAAGAATATTGTTTTTTTAAGAGTACGTTTTCAAGTTCATCGTACTAAAAAAATGTTCACAAAGTATAAGAATAGTAAGAAGAACTGAACATTCAAAATGTGTTATAAGACATCAGAACATCAAATAGTAAATTCATGAAATATTTCTATCAACTTTGTATTAGACATGGCAGAGCGGTCTGCATTTTGCTGCATTTTTATCGCTCACTCTCCGATGGAAACAATGACAATCCACAAATTTCATCCCCTTCCGCTCCGCGATCGACACTCGTGTGTGTGTGTGTGTGCGTGCGTCATGCATGCGCCCTTTAAACACGCACGCCGTCGTCGTCAACCATGCGGAAACCCGTAAAGGGACGGTGTGCATTTATTATTACAACATGCATACTACATGCATAGGTGTGCGTGTGCATGCGCTCGCGTGCGTTCGAGTTTTAATGCCATTGCCATACCACCACCACCACCATCTGCTTCGGAACTGCGCAGCTGCGCGACTTTCAGCTGAGGTATATTTCAAATATGCACCCGTCTGTTTGCGTGTGTTACGGTATGGTTCATATGGTTGGAATATATACCATCCATGTGTGCACGTTGCGGACGCACATGCACGCGTAGAAAGGCGAGACTTGCCTCAACGTAACGGAAAATGCGATACACGCACTTGTCCGCGAAACCAGCATGCGTAAATGTGTGGAGATTCGATTCGAAAATACTACATGGACAAACTATGGAGGAACAACATTTTTTTATGAAAACAAAATTTACTATTCATCATAGTGATCTTTTATCCATCCATACAATATCTGATAACTGAACTGTCATTAGTTGGGAAGTAATTGTCATTATTGTAACTCGAGGTTCGGCATATCGTATGGTATTTGTCTTATTAAAGCCCTGAATTCAGATAGGCAGAAGGGCCGCTGGAGCCAAAACATGTCATGAGAAATTTTTATCTGGGGTCTGCCCTAGTCGAAATAAAAATTTGATTTTAAAAACACTATTCGGTACCGACCATTCGGGCACCGAAGATGATGCGCGCAGTGGACGCATAAATTCGGCAGTTTCTGACGAAAATATCAATAAATCGACGAAATAATTTCGGAATTCCGAAAGCATGGAATCTGAAGATTTCTGAAACCCTGAAGTTATTTAAAATATGCATACATTTTTGGGCATGAGAGATCTCTTAGCAAATGTGCATTAGTTGCATGTGCTCGAGATGCTGTAGGACCGCTGAGTAGCCTTAAAAGTAGCCAACAATGTTGTTCCTGCATAGTTTGTCCCGGGACTTCTCAGCCAATGTAGTATATCGGAAGCTGAAATGGATATTTTTCCAGTTTTTGTTAATTCACTGCATCGCGAACCGCATACACACACACACACACACAAACACATCCTTTCGATTAACAGCCACACCAACCGGCCTTGTGCAGGTGACAGATTTGACAATCATAATTATATGATACCATATTATTGCATTCTCCATTCGAATAAGCCGGAGGACTTTAATGGATCAAGCGAGGCGAGCAAAGTTCCCGCAGGTTTCCGTCCACCGTGCGTGTTGTATGGCGTGCTTAACATCAACTGCTATCAGCTGCAGGAAAATTGCACCCAACAGAGGGATGATGTTTGCCGTTTGGCGGCGCTATGCAGAGAGTATTTATATCCGACTGGCTTCTTCGCCATAGTTTGCACACGTATTACACATTCATATGGATTAAGCTAACAAGTTGTTATTTACTGCACCATACACCAGCGAGCCATAAATTGTATCCGAATAGCCGCAAAGGGAATTCCAATCCGAAACGTAATATGCATCAAGTGAGCATACAACGCACGTTCTCACACACACTCACAAATACACGCTCGCATCATGACTTTGCACAGTGCGTTTGCAAGTATTTATTGTGCTGGTTCGGTCTGAAGTTCGTCTTTCCCGAGCGCGATGTAATGACGATAGTAATGTCGAGTGAAATTGAACCGCATCGCTTTGTCGTCGGTGGTTTAATTGCATTTCACTGTTTGTGTGTGTGTGTGTGTGTGTGTGTGATCTGCGCGATCATGCGACGAATGCGCAATCTCTCGCTTTCTCGGTATAGTAGAAACGTTGTGTCATAAGTCCATATTTTATTTGCGAATTGTCATTTTACGGTCTTCATTACGACCCAACAAAGCGTATTTGTCGACGCGTAGTCGTCGTCCCCATCCTCGACGTCGTCGTCGTCGTCGTTGGCGACATTGCAAACAACATTGTGGTATGCTCGCAGTGTCGTTCACATGCTGCACACAACCGAATGCGCACGCTTCAGCGTCGTTCAGCCAGACCAGACCAGCTGGCTGTGCGAGTGCGCCCTGCGCAAATTACATTAGGACCGTGTGCATCGTCGTTGTCGACGCCTTCGCCGTCTCATCACCATCGTCACTGTTCTCGCCCATCTCGCCGACATCGACATCGCTGTCGACGGATCCGTTGGACGATGGTTGTCTTCGGCACTGGCAGTTCGCCGCAATCCGCACACACACATACACACACACTATGGCGATGATGACGACCGTTTGTGCGCACGCACAAACGCACAGCCCCAGCGATGTTGTATAACTCAATACAATAAATATACCGCTGGTGCTTGCTGCGCTGATGCTGCTTAGCAAAGTGCACTTCTTGCTCGTTGTCGTCGAGTAAATTCAAGTATGCGAGTCGCACGAGGGTGGCCATTCAGCGAGCGAGCGCGTCTTCGTCGTGCTGCGATCGTCGGAAGCACCCGCCGTCGACCCACTCGTTCAGCGAACACAGAGCGCATGCCGAAACGATTCGAACGCAGCACGCAACACGCAAGGCGCATAACGGCATAGCGCGAGCCCCGTGCTGTTTATGCGCAGCAGCAGTACTACTTGGGCTGATCAGTTTCAGGCCAAACTATGAACGAACAACATTTTTGATCAACACAAACTGTACTAATTATTATCATAGTGATCTTTTAGCCATTCGAACTGTCATTAGATTGGATGTAATATCCTTTATTGTAACTCGCTGTTCGACATATCCTAACATATGGAGAAGGTTTCAAAAGTATTATTAAAGCACTGATTTCTGATAGGTAGAAGGGCCGCTGGAATCAAAACATGTCTTGAGAAATTATTATCTGGTGTATGTTTTATGCATATTTGGTCCTCAGCGACTATTTTGTATTCCCAAAATTTAAATGGTAGAGCAAGGGAAAGAATTGGGCAGTGTAAATCGATAAAAAGAGCATATTGCAAGGGTTAGCGACGAATACTTTGTGAAGGTGATTGAGATGTTTGAGGACCGCTGATTTGAGGCTATAAAAAGTGTTCATCAAACATGTTGTTCCTTCATAGTTTGTCCCGAAACTTGTCAGCCCATGTAGTATGCGTTCGTTGGTAGTATGATGATGTGAGATGTGATGTACACGCAGAAGAGCAAGCAAATGCACACGACGACCGACGCAAGCGCCAGCTCAGCTCGTGAAATGCGTTCTGCTGGGAGATGTGTAGACCGGGATGCATACGCCCATGTTTGGCTGCAAACGTCTTCTCAGATTTATGTAGGTCGCGCGTTCGGGATTAGAGCTCTGGGGCGTGTGCGTGCGTGTGTGTGTGTGCGTGCGTGCCAGTGTGCCGCCAATGTCGTCGTGCCCGCTGTTGTGTGCTTTGGGAACCACATCAGCATACTATATACGCAGTTGAACGTGAAGGCGAAGCGGCGTTCGAAGTAGCGTAGCCCGGCGCCCGCTGTAACGACGACTTTTACGTCTTGTTCTCGGTCACCCCCAGCTAGCGAGCGAGTGAGCGAGCCCGAATTGAATTCCCGCCCGGTGCACTTCGAGCGATGCAATGTTCGTCGACGAACGGTCGTGACCGTTCTGTTTCGCATTTAAGTGACAAAATATTTATTCAAATTGGCATTGTTGTCCGCACGCGGGCTTGGGCGTTTCGGAGGAGTTGGTCGTTGAGACAGGCATCCAAACACGTAGCCAGACTCTCGTAACCAGATCATTTCGGCAGCGGCTGCAACCTGTTCGCTGCTTGCACAAATACGTGATTCGTTTGTTCAGTTCGGTGCAGGGAGCAAGATATCTCTATCTTGCTGTTGGAAGCCAGAAGCGCTGTTTATTGCCATCATACCGAATAATTCGCAGGATTTTTTCGTCCTCCTTACTTACTACAACCATGTTTGTTCACTTTGCATTTTGCATCAAAGTTGTGCATCAAGAATTCCTAGACCAAGTTAAATAACATCATAATTGGAAAAGCAAGAGAGTTTAAGAATGCAAAGCGAACTGCTGTGCACGCATGGCTGAGGAAGCCCTTTTCGTCAGTCGTAGTAGCAGCAGAAGCAGGAGCTACATCAGCAGCACCAGCAGCCGCACGCCGCACCAGCTGCCGTTGGTCCGTTGGTGCCCGGGACCAGTAAGTTTCGTTTTAATTGGCTCGCTCGCTCCGCCCGAAGGGGTGGTTTGAAACTCAATCAGCTTCTTCTTCTCTGTGCGCAAGTGCGTGTTTATGTATGTGTGTATGTGTGTGTGTGTGTTCTCCGAACACTGATTTCGGTGCCGTCGTCCGACGACCAAAAATATAATACATATCCCCGGGTGTCGGTTAATTACTTTGGCTTATAGTTTAGTGGACCCCGAAAATCGATGGAGTGCGTACGTGCACGCCATATAGTTTGGCGTCTGAGAGTGTGTGGCGAGCTCCGCGAGCGCCGGGATGCCGAAGTTGCGTTTGAAATTTTGTCAAAAGGTCTATTGAACCAATCTGCGGGTATTCACGGCGTGTTTAGAGGCACGACCGAAAACTTGCACCCGACCAACACGGCGGCCGACGTCGGCGACGGCGACCATGGGCACAAACGCACGTAGTTAGCGAAATCTCCGTGCTCGGATTTGCAGTGTGCTGCATACCCACACACACAAACACCGATAAGTTGGGCTGGTAAACTTTGTCAAGCGAACGACGTGTGAAACGTGCTTGCACAACGACTTCTCCAATGCCACGCTGCGCTAACAACACAACTACTACTCGGGCACGTTTCGGTTAGTTCAATTTGCAGCATACAGATTAGAAAACTTGCGGATGCGCGTCGTGACGCTCGCGTCGCGACAGCACTCTGTCGAGACGCACTTACCTGATTATTGTTGGCGCTGGGCGCCGGTCGTCGATGGATGCGTTTCCGCGCCGTTTGGTAGATCTTCCAGTACAGTGCCAAGATTACGGCCAGCGGTACGTAAAACGTGGCTCCCGTGGCGAACAGCTGTGAGAAAAGAGAGGACCAGAATATATGGTGCAAATCCAATCGGCGAGACACAGAATAACACATCTAACGGTTCGTTTGGCGACCGACCGCCGACCCCCGAAGCTCACCTGATAAGCGACGTCCTGCGAGACGGTGCACTTTTTCTGTTCGATGCGCTCCAGGTACTCGTCGTCCTTGAAGCCGAACTGCGGCGCCAGCGAGACGATCAGTGCCAACGACCACACCATGCAAATCATCATCTTCACGCGGCCGCTGGTGCGCGAATGAATGTAGTCCACACGTGTCACCGCCCAATATCTGCGCTCCGACGGGCATAATTCACACCCAACGCGCGTCAGACCAAGAGACCAAAAGACCAAAAGACCCAGTCAGATAGCAGCCACACCACACCGGGGCATCAGCAGCACCACTCGACACTCGAAACAATGCGGATTTGGCAGACAAAAACCGGCGAGAGTCGAAAAAAATCTGCACGCTTACACAAAGCGCCCGGCGACGACGACGACCCTCCCAGGTAGTTTTTACGGCTATCTGAAGGAGCATTATTGCCAAACAAAAACAGACCAGCGAGCGCTGGCTCAGCGGCAGAAGCGTCACAACTTTGCGCGATACCCCCAACAAGAGCACTCTCCATGTGTCCGTGCCGGAGTGGGTGTGTGTGTGTGTGTGTGTGTGTTCCATGACCACGATTTATTTCCAAATAATTCACACAGACAACAATGCCATCTGTCCCATTGGTGGATGTGTGTGTGTGTGTGCGAGTTGGTGTGTGTATAAACTTGCGCGTGCTGTGCAAAGGTTGCGCATGCGGTGCGCTTCGGTCGTTTTGTCGTTTTTGCTGGTGTCAAGTGTTTCACGACCCTTTCGCTGTGTGTGTCGCCGGCATGTGTTGTTTGCGAACGTTGTGTTGTAAGCACTAACACCCACCCAGCGCGCGCGCCGCCAAACGTTATCCATCCAATAATATAAAGTGCACACGCAGACGCGTGTGTGCGCGATATCGATGATTCCACAACGTGAGAGATGTTTGGTGCCGTCGGCTATGAACACCTACACACACACACACTCAGACGACACATTTGGGCTGCTCAGTTTGGCGCGTAAGCCGGCTTTAAGTTTGATTGAATAAAAACTCCGGTGCCCCAGCAGCACCCGACGACGACGACCACGACCGATCGACGACTATGCGAATATGATAGCACATGTGTGCGGAGGTTTTTTTTTCTTCTCGGGAGGATGGGGGATAAACCGTGTTGGTCAGACGCGCGCGTATATGACTATGGTAGCAGGCGGGGAGGGGGCAACAAGACAAACGTGCCAACATCGACACCATATGTTCGATCCCATCGACGGAGTGGAGAGCGTCGGCGAGTGCCAGCGCATCTGTGTCAATACGCAAAAGTGGATGCGAAAACGAAGTGATTCGCAGCGCGCGCTCACGACGACCGCCACTCACACCCTTTCACACCCTTCACGTGTGTTCTGTTTGCTTTTATATTGTTTCACTGATACGATGGCAGGGTGGTTGGGGGGACGGTTGGGCTGCCGAGGCTTCGGACGCGGTCGTTTGGCCGCGCCGATATATACAAATCAAATCTGAGGGTTTTATGTTTGTTAGAGTATCGGGTTGAACCAGGAGGGTGTGTAGACGCGCGTGTGTGCGCTTGTGCGTGCGTACTTTGATTGATTCGATAATTTTTTGTTCATACTCTCGATTCTCGGCGCTGAGCCGCCTATATAACTGCCAAAAAGGGACCGTTCGAATGTTTTATGGCGTGCGAATGTAAATGTGTTGCGCTCGACAATAAATTGAAGCCGGGATTTATGGTCATACATCCGGAGCCCCCGAATATTCACACAGATTTACACATACCGGTCGGTGGCGATCGCCACCAAATGCAGGATGGACGCCGTACAGCACAGCACATCGCAGACCGTCCAGAAATTGCACGCTTCCGGACCCAACGTCCAGCCCTTATTTATCTGTGTGTGCGCACAAACAGGCCGGACAATGTAATAAACCGTGTGTAATAAGGTGACCGGCGTTCCACGCGCCCCTTACCTGGTACAGAGCACCGAACGGCATCACCAGGCACGACACCATCAGGTCGGCCAGCGCCAGCGACGCCACCAGATAGTTGGCGACACTGCGCAGATTCCGGTCGACGCAGATCGCCGCTATCACGAAAACGTTGCCAATTACGGTGGCCAAAATCATCAGGCCCAGCAGCACCGATGTCAGGGCCATAACGATGAACTGCGACAGGTCCTCGTCCTCGCCAGCGCCGAGCGTCCCGTTGCCGAACGGACCGGTGCCGTTGCCGAAGAGGCTGCCGTTCACGGCCGCCGTCCCACTCAACAGTGTGTCGTTCAGTTCGATGTGACAGCCGCCGCCCGACATCAGCTGGAGGCACAGATCGATGGTGCCGCCGCCGCTCTCGATAAATATGCCCTTTGTGCTGTCACCGTAGCTGCTGCCGCTGCCGTCGCCGCCGCCGTCCGCTGTTGGGAATATGTGGGGTATGCGGAGTGTACGAGTGTGTGTGTGTGTGTGTGTCAGAGACGACGATACTTGGCGCCGTTTGTCGGCAATATCTGGCGAAAAACAACATACCGTTTGACGTGACCTGCGCTAAATCACCGACTGCATCCATTCCGCCGCCGCCGACGAGGACGTCAACGAGTCCGCCGACGTCCAGACCGGCAACATTCAGCCAGTCCTCCATCGTTGGAACGCTGTTGTGTGTGTGCTCGTGGGCCAGAAGAATGCGCCTGTTACAGCGGCTGGGGCGTCTGTGTCTAAGCACACGCCGACGTGTGAGTGTGTGTGTGTGTATGTCGACGGCCTCCTACGGTCCAGTTAGTTTGCGTTAGGCACTCCGGCCGGTCCAGTCGCGTGCAAATAACAAATTTAGTATTGCACTTTGGCAAACAATTAAGGGAACTCGCCACTGGAGCGAAGCGGAGCGGCTTGTTTTTTGGGTGGGGATGAGATGGGTTCGGCTGTACGATTAGCTCCAGTCGACGACTTAGAGCATACGCACGCAATGTGTGTGACTGACTGAGGGAGGGGTGGACTGGGCAAATACAATTTTCTATGCTCACAGACGTTGGAACATTCCCATACAATGTATGTGTTTGCTGGGGATCACTTGAGTCGTCGTCGCGCGTTCGTGTTGATACCAGCGAATGTGCCAGCAGCGCCAGTTCACGCACATACGCACGCACGCCAGCACGCACGCGTAAACCAACACGCACCAGGGCACCGCACACACACGCAAAGACGTGATGTACTGTGGCTCAGTCACACAGTCATGTCTGGGTTAACACGCCGCTCGCAACAGAAGCGGCAGCGGCATCAGTGGCAACAAAAGCCGCCCAGAGTGTCCAAATGGATAACTGCGCTGCGCGTGCTGGTGCTGGCGATGTCAACGTCGTCGTCGTTGGCTGCAGTGTCGTCGTCGACGTCGAGATGCGCGACACGCGACGGACAGGAGGCGCCAGTAGGGGGTCGTTTGCCCCGCGGCCAATAACGACGTCGTGAATTCGGCGAGTGGCGGCTGTGAATGTTGCGTGACGCTGATGTTCGTGACGCTGATGTTCGTGCTGCTGCTCCGACTGCTGCTCCGGCTGCTGCTGTTTGCGTTGGGAAATCGCGTGGCTGCGATGCGGCGACATTGCTTCAGCGATGCGTGGAGTCGTCGAGTGCCAGTGCCGCGTCGTGCCCGCGTCGTGCCAGCGTCGTGCCTGCCGAGTGTGGTGTGTATGTTGTGGCTGCTTGCATGCAGCAATAGCCGGCCGCGCTCGGGATGTCTGGGGGCCTTAGCCCCGCATGTCTTGTACGGCGGTGGTGGTTAGATGTACATCTGCGGGGAGAGAGAGAGAAAAACACAGGCCATGAAGAAAAACGTAATGTACAAAATCCTTTAGTCCATCGCATAAAATATGGTCGGTTTTGCGCGTGCGCGTGTGCGCGTGTGCGCTTCGGTGACAGACGGCGACACACCGAGGGCTGTATGTGACTCTGTGTGTGTGTGTGTGTGTGTGTGTGTGTATGGAAAAAAATACCATCACCATGGTCTTGCGTGCGTGCGTGTGTGCGTGTGTCGAGATTTAATCCTGTTAAGCTTGTACTCGGGCGCGTCTGCAAATACGCGTCGTGCGTGTATGTGCAACTTGCAGAGAGGTGGATTGTACAAACGAGCGTCGCAATTTCCATACAAAATACATGGCGGGACATTCGGAATGTAATGGTTTTTCGCGACGTTTTCCCGTAATTGAATTCAAGATAAGATCGAGAATGCGATTTGAGTGATGTTCACAGATTGGTTTTTACTTTTGCCGTGCTGATTTATCGATGTAACCAATCCAGCGTCGTGCTCTTGACCCGTTGACCCCGGACCTCGTTCAGAGCATCGATATGTTTCTGACCTACTACCAGAGATCGGTGCCTTCCCCAATGGGGAGGGTGGCGGATGCACGCTCGAGCGAGTGTGCGTTGCGCACGTAACTCTGCGTGTAATCACGTAGCGAGTGAATCTAATTACAACACTCGAAGCGTGTCCGCTAAGTTTTCCAGGTGGGCTGGCTGGCTGGCTGGCGGTTTGTGCAGTCGTCTGGTAGGTGTATGATACGCCTGGCAGAATGCGAAAGTTGCGCAGGTCGGAACAAAGTGCGCCAGGGAGCTGGCGATAATTATTTCATAAAACTTGCCAGTGTGGCAAAGTTTTCGGGGTGCACTGGCTGTGAGGGTATACATGGCGTACATTCTCACACATCTCTAACAGCTACGCAATGTCGGACACACTCGTTCGCACTGACAATGCGGAAGTGTTGCCATTGTGTCCGACACATACAGACACATACACTTGCGCACAAAGAGCGTTTGCGCAAACGTACGTAGTAGCCTTTGCGGGAAAATACCGGCACCACCACGATCTACAATGAATGCATTACGGACAGGCGTGCGTACAGCACAGCTCAGCTCAGCTCCCATTCGGAACGATTATAGCAATTACGAGCGCACCATTAACTAAAATCCCTATCTTGTTTGAAGAGCACACGGAAGCGTACACACGAGCGACCATTTTAATACAACAAAAAGGATGTTTTTATCCTGCGCTGGCGGTCGGATGGGGAAAAGTAAGCCCACAACGGCGCATAATAATCAACCATTGTGTGATTGAATTCGCCAAGCGATCCGCAACTCGAGAAGGAGCGAGCGAGAGCTGAGGCTGCGCTGTAATGTGGTCAGTCCGGTAGCTGGGTGGTTGGTGGTGTGAGTAAACGGCCGTGGAACGGAATGGACCCGTGTACACACTGAACACGGCCAGGCAAGTCACTGTGTGATCTGCACAAACGTCGGTGTCGACCAACCAACAAACACTTTCTCGGTAACACGCCGTCCGGACTGAACGTACACCCACATGTCTATTGAATAAAATACTGTGAAATAGAGCATGAAAACGAGCAACAATTTGCGCCAACGCTTGTCGGGACTGCCCGGTGTCAGAGAGGTATGAATGGATGTGTGCGTTTGTGTGCGCAACTGGAATTCACAACGGTTATGCGAATACTAAATGATTGTTGACAATGGAATTTATTCGCGGAGGGATTGTGTTACCCTAGACGATTTCTGTTTTGTAGACTGTGTAAATACAGATGAATTTGCTCCTAGTTGCCGTTCGTGATTCTGCTGCTTGAGCGGTGTGTGCTTCAGAAACATTGTTGAGGCTACGTGTCGTGAACATTACACATTCTGCGTCTGCTTCCGCCGGCTACAATTCTATAATAATAATAATTAATGCTGAGTTGGCAAAGTGTAACGGCGCAACAATATATAATGACAAACAGTATTTGCCATACTAGCATATAAACACGAGCGCACGCCGTAATAATGCTGTGTGTGCCGTCGTAACCTAATATCGAAGCACGCGTCGGCGTCGGCGTCTTAATGATTCTCACGCGTTTGGCGTACGCTCTTTGTTAGCGAGTGATTGGATCAAACGTAAGACGCGTCACGAGTAATTTATGGGATGCAATTCCAAAGCCAACATAAATGATGTTCATTATATTCGGGAACGGGCTCTCTGCTCTCTCTCTCTCCGGCCTGGATGAGCGTGCGCGTGCGTGTGTTTATGGCATTATGGATTTAATGATTAGTGGGCAGTAATAATTATGTACGGAATACATATATAATCCGCCTGCGGCGCGTCTCTTGTCATTATCAGATTACGATCTTTGGTTCAGCGCCGATTACATACACCACAAGTTGGAGAGTAAAAAACGACATTGCTCCGCATCGGTTTGATCAGTTCCTCGTTTAGCACACAAGACAAAAACCAGCGCACGTTGCGGCGCACAAACGTCCAATCGGGATTATTAATCGTTTCGCACCACCAACCAACTCGACAAACTCTCGCACATTGTTTGTTCTCGCCCGCCTGACATGCATGCATGCATGAGTGGATTCTGGCGCAAATGGTGTGCTTTGACCAGAGAGCGTACGCATAAAGTGCGCACTAGTTGATATTCGTTCGAGGAACTTTTGGCGGAAAGTTTCCATGTGGCCACGCGTAATCACTTACTCCATGTGCAAGAAGTTACATAGATGCATCACTTCGCATAATGGAAACGCAAACAATGGTGAAATTAATAAAATGTATAGTCTGATAGACTCTCGCGTACGCAGACGCTTATCCACCCTTTGGTCCACTCTGTTCGGGATTGCCAGTATTCAGAAACCAACGATATTTGCGAGCACATGTCGAGATACTACGACGCACCGCATCAGTCGATGGGCCCGAAGCAAATAAACATAAACAACATAGCGAGTATCACGCACAATATCGCCGAATATATTCGCCATTCATGATTGATGTAAAAGTCTCTCGCACGTACGGATATGCGTGTGACGAACGTTCGACGCTACAGTCCCGGCTTCGCATGTCTATAACGCGTAACGTTTCGTCGTCGGGTGTGTCGGGGTCGGGTATGTGTGTGTGTGTGTGTGCATATATTTCAAGTTCGATAAATGCTGCATGCTGTTAGGCGATGATGGGAATCGGAGAGGTGTATTATGGGTGGGCGTGTGCTCGTGGCGGCTTGACGTACGATGTACGATGCGTGCGGGGGGAGTGTGAGGTGGTGGTGGTGGCAGCGAAGTCGTGTGGCGGTAACCGGATCCGGTACTCGCCTGGCAATCAATACAATCGGCAATGATCATGCCAATGACGGCACCAGTCGCGTAGTAGGTACTGAAACTCTCGAATTACCATTCAATATGTGGGAGCGAATCTGTGCGAGTCAGTCCATACATACACTAGTGTGCGCGTGAGTGTGCAAGTCTGTGTTAAATTAGTGGCAACACGCTCGGCGAACATACCACAATGCTTCGGCTGCATTTTGAATGAGCTCGGAATAATAGACCGAATGTTCAATTGATATGAAAACACGCTACCTTCGCGCGCCAGACTGATTCCAACACAAATATGCGCACACACATCAGTCTGATGAGCATGAGCACACGTTCCGCGCGTGGCGAACCAGTGACCCATTTCTATCGGAATTCGCGCAAATTTATATACATATTATCTTAAACGTGATAGTATGTCGGTCGTATTTGCTTGGCATTAAATATATATACAAGAGTTGTTTGTTCTATCGATGTCTTGGCGTCTTTGAGCTAGGCAGAAGTGTAAGCGTCTGTAGGTGCCACCGACATGTGAGCGCAACCGCTCTGTCGTCGCACACGTGCGTCCACCGGCGCACGCAGAGTTGCACGGCACGGCACGTCGTTCGCCCACCGAACGTGCATCATTCGGATGAGTTTATGCACACCGATGTACTACTTCGGCGGGCACACACGAACGCGCGCAGAAGCCGCCGTATGTAGTGTAGGAGCGCCCTTCAATCGGACAAAAAACACTCGTTGAGGTGTTATTATCGACCGATCTTCAAATACTAAAATCATTTTTGTTATTCAATTTCCGTCCCCACATTTAGTCGATATAGAGATTTCAAGTTAAACTAACGGCAGTTTGCTAGGAACGAAAAACTGAAGGCATGTATTTACGTCGTTTGAAAATGTGTGCCCCTTCAATCGGACTTTTTTTTTCTAGAGAACGTGCGTTACACGATGTTGGTCCTACATACTACATATACCTACATATGTATGTATCTTGTATCAAAAATCAAGTTTGAAGAACATATTTTTTATGGCAATTAATCTTTAAAAAATTATCGTTGTTTTCCGAGATGAACAAATGAACGGTCGAATTCACTTTTAAAAAATCAACTATAACTAGTATCTTGTAAAAGTTAAAAAATCGTGCCTTTGAGCACAAGGCGCAATTTTTTCGATCGATAATCATCATCATCTACATCCATTTACCCCATTAAGGAGTGTTGGGCGGCTGTATTTGAAAATACGATGCTTTTACAGGTTATTTTACTGTTGATAGGCACCAGTATATCAACAGGGCAGTTTCACTCAAACAGGAGCTTTTACT
>JANTBZ010019436.1:0-13833 GCA_024741255.1 Exechia fusca
CGTGTGTGTTTGTGGCGTGAACAACTGGTGAATGTTGAATTTTCCGAAAAAAAATCATTCTTTGAAAAAAAAATCTAAATATTTTTGTTATTTTTCTGAACATTCACAAAACATGTAATGCGAATTAATATTATCTAAGAAAATAATGTGCTTAGTGCGATAATTGCAAGAAGAACCAATTTCGCTTCGTCTTTCGACCTAATTTTACGAAATATCATCGAGAAATCATGGTTTTTAGACCCTATTCTCTTGTTTTTAGACCCGTTTTCACTGTTTTTAACCACTATCTTAGGGCCCTAAAACGTACTTTTTTATGTCCTTAACTTCCGGGCCTTGCTCATTACACAGTTCCCTGTTTTGACGACGCGTTTAAATTAAATTTGAAGTGGCGATTTCGGGCATTCGAACCACCGATTTGTGATTCCGGAACCCGACTACGCTACGCCCTTTACCATTGATGCCAAACATACACATGTCGATCTTTTAGAATAGATATTGCAATCGGTAAATAACAATAGCTATCTCCATTCTTTCTCGGAAATAAGTACACATCAGAATCATATCACCTCCATCCAAAGTCCCACAACCATACGCACCCGTGTGTGTAACACTACGCAACATACGATACAGAATTACACGATTTACGCCCCCACTCCCCAAACCAACCAGGGATTGTGCGCCAATATACGACGCCAACGACGCAACGACGCATTTAAACAGTGCGCAAATGCGTCGGCAGAGCGCGCTCACAAAGCACAAAAGACCAGCGAGCGCAATCCGCGCGCGTCGAACGAGCGCATATAAAATAGCTGGGACCGGCGAATGAACTGCGAAACACATGTATAAATGTGCATACGGACATTACATGTATACCTGTTTTATGCATATGAAATTGCAAAACCGCGATAATGAGCTGTATCTTCGTGAGGACCGCATCATTTCAATGAAAAAAATTTAACAACTCTTTTACTTACAATAAGATGCCTAAAGAAATGTCCATTCGAAAAATTATATTTTGATAATATGTGTTTGATTGATAAATACTACCATTTTCGGACATCTTATTCGGAACTTTCATCAGATAATACAAGGCCTATAGCCCACAATAATTCGTGATTGACATGGTCTTCGTGTTTGAATTATGTTTTTAGTTGACTGTTTTCCACATTGTTGATAATGTATCTGACTGATTTTTACTACTGATATTTCATACGAATGAAATTAAAAATGTAAAACATAGAAAAAACATTAGGATGTCATTTTAGAGAAACGGTATATGAAGGTAAAACGTGCTTATTGATAAGCATAGCCCAATACGCTAGAAACCGTCAGATACATTTTTTTATTATCTAGAACGACACTAGAAATTAACAATCATGAAATTTTATATTTTGTTGTTGATACTAAGACTCCAAGGACGTACACAACGCAAAACAGCTACGCATGACAAATTGTTTATTGATATGGGTTCCATATGTAGCAGCCAAACAACACACGATGATGGAAATTAAATACGCACGAAAATAACATTGTAGTTACTTTAAGTGCGATTAGTTTGAGAGTTAGGACTCCAATCTTGTGGGTCCCAGCTTTAACTCGTATGTGCCCAAACGGTGAAATTATATGAAAATTATTGATATTGATGAAGCGGATTTCAAAAAGTTGTGTTTTCGAGTTATTTCGCATAATCGACCCCTTTCGACATAAGGATTCGCAATTATGAACTTGCTGGAGCGAGTAGTCTTAGTGTTTGACAAAACTGCAAAAGTAATTTCAGGACAATCGGATAAGTTACTGGTCTTTTATGGCGATTCTACGGGACAATGTACAAGGTCTCTTGGTATGATGACTGATGATGTTTATGATGTTATTTAGGGACCGATTTCCGTTTTTTCGCACGTTCCCAGCAAAAGGTCGACCATTCCGTGGGTATGAGACAGTGGATAGCAATATTTTGTGATAAACAGCTCAACTCTATCAATAACGACAACTTTTGGACCATTTATATGGACACATTCTGAGCATTGGAGCCGCAAACGTACAACATAGGCTTGTTAACATAATATCAATGGTACTGACTGTATGTATTGGGGAAATACTTATCTAACATATTTATTATGTTAGACACAAAATGTCTTGATAGTATGAATACAAAACACTCATAGTCGTGTATCGTGTAGTACAACAGCAGTAGCAATCGCCTGCAAAACCACGAACATACATTAAACCACCCAGGTTCACTCGATTTGCATAGCCTTTTGCCTAAAGTGTTCAAATAACAATAACATCAAACTGTGCCACACAGCGTTAAACAATCTTTTTATGTTCGGCCGTAAAAAATATCGTACATCAGAACACACACAGACACATACCGACATATGCGACACATCGCTGCGATCGCTAAGACAACACATCGCACCAGAGCTGAACAGGCACAGCAAGCGACAAAACCTTTACGATCTTCAATAAATTAATTAATCGATTCCACCTGCAAACCGTCGAGAGAGCGTATCATTATCAGCGCATCAGCATCTGGACCGGCCGGGTGGAGCCAGCATTACTCTGGTCATCGGGAGTCAGCGGAGCGTGTCAACGCGATATTATTGATTTCCGACACATATTAGGTCATGTAGCAATGACCTCTTGGTTTTTAAATTCAATGTTCAGTTATAATTCAACGGTTTTTAGTACTAATTGTGAACGGCACCATGAATCTATTGCACCACATACACTAATGTGAGACTAAAGTGTAGTGTATGTGAGACTAAAACGAGACTAAAACCACTGCATTTTTGCTATGTATGCTCCCTTCTAGATTTCGAGAAAAGATAAAAGAGCAATAGATCCAGGGTGCCGGTCCGTAAAATAGTCCTAAATCAACCCAAAAAGGAGTCCAAAAAGACGACATTTTGGGTAGATTTTAGTCATGGGCAGGTGTCGCGCTTATTACTTGTGCTCATATTTTGACATGCCTTTGTGAACTATGTTAAGCTCGTGATTTGTGACTTATTTTAGTGCTCTGTGCTGTCCGTTCCTTACGGTGTAAGGTATTTCCAAATGCGTGCACAAAATCGACACGAAAAACCTTTCCGAACAACCGGAAAGTCATTGATACTAGACCTATTTTATGATTGTGTCTAGGCCTGCAAGCGCCATGCACCGGCCAGATCTGGTAGATAACGAGAGTGGTCTGGCCGGCGTCGATGGCGGGCCTCAGCGGCCGAACCTCAGCCTCACAGCTAGACAGACACCGCACGGTGTAAAGAGTAAGAGTGAACGCGCGCGCGCGAACGCGTAACAGTGTGTCTGTGCCGAAACCAGAAAATTAGTATTAGCATATCATGCGCACATTTGCATACACATAATACACTATGCGGCGGCAGCTGATGTGCGGAATGTTATAATGAACCGCGCGTCGGCAGCGGTTATGGGTTGATTTGTGTTGTTTTTCTGCGTGCTGCGAGTCTCTATGAGTTGGATGCTGCAGATTGATTTTTTTGGTCGTGTGTGTGTGTTGGATGATTCGCGAGACTGATAACGAAATTGATATTTTTCATGTCTTATTTGATCGAAGATGAGGGGAGCAATCGTCTCACTTTCGATGCGAATTGAAGTGGCTTGAGCAACACAGCACGGAGAAGAACAGGGGATCTGGCTGAATTGAGCCATCAAGAAAATTGGAAGAAGTGTGCCTGAAAAAACGAACGAAAATAACTTTTTTCTACTATCGCTCGTTAACTACTTTTATTAAAATAATCATTTGTTCATCAATGTAACAAACAATGTATTGCAGCAGCGAGGAAGGTTAAAGATACCATAAAAAACAAAAATTAACGGTATTCCGGAAAGCTCGATACTTTTGTCAAAATCGAATGTTTTTGTTTTGTTGAATGGACAAACAATCGTAAAAAGAATACAATTTAAATTCCGTTTCATGTTTAAAGTTTGCTGAACACGTTCAAGAGTTATTGACTTTTAAAGTTATGCGTTTTTTCACTCCTTATAAATATTGAAGGTAGGCTGGAAAGTCCGTCTCGTTTGGTAGTAGGACAAATATTTTTGATAACATCATTCGGTATACAAAATTGAAGATAGGACTTTTAATTTGAGTGAAACCACTTTTGTCATAGCGAAGATTTTTGTATCGGCATATTTCTGGTGAGAAAAATTGCGACTAAAACCAAAACATGAACAGAAGGTGTTATCAGGGTTTCGCCCAAGCCAAAGAAATATTTGCGAATAGTTTTCAAAATTCCGTACTGTCCATTTGGACACTGAAGATTATGCGCCCACTAGACGCTCAAATGTTGCAGTAACCGACGAAAACATAATCTAATCCACAAAAATAATTTCGGAAGACAAAAAGCACGGTTGGCAGAGATAGCTTGTATCATAGAGTTCTTTGTAAAATATCTGCCGTTTGAACTCAAAATGAACCGAAATAAAAAACGTTTTAGGTATTTTGGAGCAGTTTCTTTGGCTGCTCGAACGCGATTACGATTTTAGAATTAATACATTTGTGTCAATGGATAAAACATGATACCATTACAAGACTTTGGAGTCCAATCGGTAGTCATCTGAGTGAACAGGGAGCTATGAAGCCTCTTCTAAGCTAAATAAAAACACAGTGAAGGGCAATAATCATAGACTTTATTTTACTTTTTGAGTGCGCCTCAATGTATAAATTGAATAGAATGAAAGTTAATTGAGTTACAATATTGTTGAATATTTCTTAATATGGCCGATCTTCTATAAGTCACATTCGAATATTAATTCCAATATTTCCAACCATTCAGGGTTACCATCTTTCTATCTATGAATATGATTAAATTAATACTATGAACGTGGCTAATTCAGGGGCATTTGTCGCCTTATGAAAATATTTATAACTCTCTGAAGCCGACTCTGAAGTCTATCAAAATTTCATACTAACAAAGAAAGAGTAGGAGATGGATCACACAGATCAAAAAGAACTTTTCAGGATTCAGGACTCAGGACAAATGTATTCCAGCCAATGGGCTGGACTTATGAACAGTGAGGACTCTCTCTGAACATTTGTAGCCAGTCAAAAATGCCTCTAGTTTTGTCTCTAGTTTCACCCCATTATCACTCTTCGATCTGTGCGATCCACTCTTCCCTTGCAAATCAAATGCGATCTGATTGAATTCAACTACTGAGACAGTTTGATTCGTATCAATCTTACCATAATCATAAAAATGTATACAGATTTGTCTGGTACATTCAGATATCGGTATTATCACCTCAATTTACCCATAATGACTTTCTCTAATTAACGGTTGTAAATTCAAATTCTAGACGTGGAACAGCATGTGCACTTATTACCCCGATTCGGTTGCACTCATCTTCTGTGTAAATTAAAATCATGCATCTCTAGCATGCTTCGCACTTCACGACGTCCAAACTCGCATGTGCGACCGCAACCTGCAACATACCGCAACATAATGTACGCTAACATCTAACAGATCAACCTATCGACCATGCAACACCATACCACACACCATAACACCATAACAATCGTAAAAATCGTATCAATATCGTTTTTTTGGCGAGGTAGGGGCCGCGCATAAACACACACACATGCTTCAGCGTCGTTTTCCATGTCGTGACACGCGAGCATACGAACCGTATCGCCAGAGTGGGTGATGAAGACGCGCATCTCATGGTCTCATCTGTGTGAGTGTATGTGTGTGTGTGTTTGTATGCAGAAAACTGCCAGCCACATACCGTATTAGTAGACTCTAGTATGTGATTGTTCGAGCGTGCGTTTGCGTGTGTGTGTGCGATCTCGCGTCTATGCGCTGGTATTGGTTTTGGATTGCGGTTCAAAGGTATCGGCTGCACGACGACAGCGACAGCGATGACCACCGTCCGTCCGTCCGACTTGATATAAAAACCAAATCATGGTCCAGCAGTAATCAGTCCTTTGTAAGACTTCGATCCGACGCATTCGAAACAAAGCTCGTCCAAAGACGAGGTAAGCATCATCATCATCCGATCACCGATCTGTGGCCGATTCCCACACGAACACACACACGCGACGACAACATCAGTGCAAGCGCCTCCTCAACCCAGTGCGAACGTGAACCAAAAATATTCGACCATCAATAGTGAACATACCGCCAGCGCCACAACCGCCGCCGCAATCCTGACCGCACATTTATGGATATTATACACACTTTTGATTTGGCCGTGTGCAGTGATAGACGATTTGTCCGACGATTGTGATATAGTGCCAAAAAGCGTGTCTTGAACGGAATAAGGTGCAAGCTTGTTTGCTCCCGACAACCAATTTGTGTCCGACAACCAATCTAGGTCGTTAAAATATTGTACAAGATAGATAAAAAAAGAATTCGATACAGTGCCAATAAGCTACAATATTGTATCGATCTTAATTGTACACAAATTGGTATTCTTGAACCAAATAAGGTGCAAGCTTGTTTGCTTCCGACAACCAACTGAGCTAACTAGGTCGTTGAAATATGAATCAATCTGGATGAAAAAATAATAATTCGAAACAGTGCCCATAGGCTTGTTAGCTAGGCGAATTTGTATTCTTGAACCGAATAAGCAAGCTTGTTTCTCTCGATTTGAGTACAGCCTAGCAAACTAGGTCGTCGAAATATTATACAAGCTAGAAATCGAAGTAGTGACACTCACCCATTTTAACAGCAGTGCCTTCCATTCTCTCTTCTCCTCGTTCCGCGCAGGACACAACACTAAAGCGCAGCATCGGCACCACAACACAACATGCTGAAGTTGTCCATATGTATAGGTGAGTTGTTCTACACAGCATACACGAACCGACAGATAACCCGCGAAACATTGTGCCGCAATTGCCTGTGCGAATCTGTCCGATCGCGGATATCCGATCCGATCCATCATCAGTCTACTAAGCGCGTGCGTAATTATTTTTCGCATCGATCACCACCAGCGCGGCGGCAATGATGGGATAATGATGCGAAATTACCGACTCGCGCACGCGCAGCGCTGGGCATTAATCGTCACGATATGCTAGCCCGTAGTACAGCGATCAAAATTCAGACGAACAAGATTGCGCGATCATTGCCATCATCCATCGTCGACGTCGCTTCGCTGCCGTTCGGCGCGACATAATTAATATCGTATTTATGGTAAACGTGTGTGTGTTGCGAGCGAATGTGTGTCAACTGTGTGCCATAATGTTGGGAGTCCTGTGGCCTCAAAATGCCGACGACAGCGCTTTCGCTCTCAAGACATAGTCGTAGCAGTCTCGTTGTATTTTTCTTGCTCATCATCGCCGGGGCGAATGATAAGCCTTCTGTTGCGTTATGTAATTTGATATTCAGCGCGTAATTTATACTAGATAGATCGGTGCGAACGGCGAGACGCGACCTGTCGCAACGTTCCAAAATCTACCGAACCACAACCGACCACCACCAAAACCGTAGCATCCGCATCGATACATAATCGTCCGATAAATTGTCCGCGTGCGACACGCGAACTCATCGAAACGGCGATGACCGAATCGCCGCCGCCGCCGCCGTTTGAATAATTAATGCATAATCAGCCGGGCGGCGGCGGCGGCGGTTAGATAATACTCGCATAGACCGACACCGACCGACAAGGCCCGGCGCGCATTTCATTAAATTTATTACAAACTCGCACCCAAACGCATAGCATAGCATCCCAGCTGCATTATGCGCAAGAGTCACGAGCGCGCGCGTGCGCCTCTGAAGGTCATGCACATCAATGAATGAACACACGCCACACACACACACACTGCTCACTCTGACTAACCTGATACCTTTGTTCCATCTCCGTCTCTCAGTTCTGCTGGCCCTAGCGCAGCATGGTCTGGTAAGCATCTGCGAAAAATCTCCACAATCGAGAACCATCAATATAACCGAGACTTTCTGGTTTATTCCAATCTCTGTGCAGGCTGGAAAGGGCTACAACTACCCCAAGCCGGGTAGCGAAGCCGGAGCCGGAAACGGACCGCAAGCGGGCGGCAATGGACCGCAGCAGGGCGGACCCCAGAGCGGTCAAGGTGCGGCCGGCGCTTTCCCCGGCAACGGCCAGCAGCCCGGCGGCAACGCCGGTCCGCAATCGACCGGTGCATTCCCCTCGAACAACGGTTTCCCCAACGGCAACGGTGGCTCCTCGCCCGTGAACGCGTTCCCGAACGGCAACCAGCAGGCCGGCCAGCAGCCGAGTCGCGGACAGGCCGACAGTCCGTTCCCGATCAACCAGAACGGCAACGGCCCGTCGTCGACCGGAGCATTCCCGAATGGCGCTGGCCCAGCCGGCCAGGGTTTCCCGAACAACGCTGGTCCTGCCGGTCAGGGTTTCCCGAACAATGCTGGTCCGTCGGGTCAGGGTTTCCCGAACAATGCTGGTCCGTCGGGTCAGGGTTTCCCGAACAACGCTGGTCCTGCCGGTCAGGGTTTCCCGAACAACGCTGGTCCTGCCGGTCAGGGATTCCCGAACAACGCTGGTCCTGCTGGTCAGGGTTTCCCCAACAACGCTGGTCCTGCTGGTCAGGGTTTCCCCAACAACGCCGGTCCGTCGACTGGATTCCCGAACAACGCCGGTCCTAATGCTGGATTCCCGAGCAATGCTGGCCCGTCGGGTGGATTCCCGAACAACGCCGGTCCGTCTGCTGGATTCCCGAACAACGCCGGTCCGTCGACTGGATTCCCGAGCAATGCTGGTCCGTCGGGTGGTTTCCCGAACAACGCCGGTCCTGCGGGACAGGGTTTCCCCAACAATGCTGGTCCTGCTGGTCAGGGTTTCCCCAACAACGCCGGTCCTGCGGGTCAGGGTTTCCCGAACAACGCTGGTCCTGCTGGTCAGGGTTTCCCGAACAACGCTGGTCCTGCCGGCCAGGGTTTCCCGAACAACGCTGGTCCTGCCGGCCAGGGTTTCCCGAACAACGCTGGACCTGCCAGCCAGGGTTTCCCTAACAACGCTGCTCCTGCTGGTCAGGGTTTCCCGAACAACGCTGGTCCTGCTGGCCAGGGTTTCCCTAACAACGCTGCTCCTGCTGGTCAGGGTTTCCCGAACAACGCTGGACCTGCCGGCCAGGGTTTCCCCAACAACGCTGGTCCCAATGCTGGATTCCCGAACAACGCTGGTTCTAACGCTGGATTCCCGAACAACGCTGGTCCTAACGCTGGATTCCCGAACAACGCCGGTCCGTCGGCTGGATTCCCCAACAACGCCGGCCCTAATGCAGGATTCCCGAGCAACGCTGGCCCGAACGCTGGATTCCCGAGCAACGCTGGTCCTAATGCTGGATTCCCGAGCAACGCTGGATTCCCGAACGCCGGTCCGTCGGCTGGATTCCCCAACAACGCCGGTCCGTCGGCCGGATTCCCGAACAACGCCGGTCCTAATGCCGGATTCCCGAACAACGCCGGTCCTAATGCAGGATTCCCGAACAACGCCGGCCCGTCTGCTGGATTCCCGAACAACGCCGGTCCGTCTGCCGGATTCCCGAACAACGCTGGTCCTAATGCTGGATTCCCCAACAACGCCGGTCCTTCTGCTGGATTCCCCAACAACGCCGGCCCTAATGCTGGATTCCCCAACAACGCCGGTCCTTCTGCTGGATTCCCGAACAACGCCGGTCCGTCTGCTGGATTCCCGAACAACGCCGGTCCTAATGCTGGATTCCCCAACAACGCCGGTCCGTCTGCTGGATTCCCCAACAACGCCGGTCCTTCTGCTGGATTCCCGAACAACGCTGGTCCTAATGCTGGATTCCCGAACAACGCTGGTCCTAATGCTGGATTCCCGAACAATGCCGGTCCTTCGGCAGATTTCCCCAACAACGCTGGATTCCCCAACAATGCCGGACCTGCTGGCTCGCAGGGACCTTCGTCTGCCTTCCCAGGCAACGCTGGCTCGCAAGGACCTTCGTCGGCTAACGCAGGCAACGCCGGTTCGCAAGGACCTTCGTCGGCGAACGCCGGCAGCGCTGGATCCCAAGGACCATCGTCGGCTTTCGGTGGTAACGCTGGCTCGCAGGGTCCGTCATCTGCTTTCGGTGGAAACGCGGGATCTCAGGGACCGTCGTCGGCGAACGCCGGCAGTGCTGGATCTCAAGGACCATCTTCGGCTTTCGGTGGTAACGCTGGCTCGCAGGGTCCGTCATCTGCTTTCGGTGGCGCAAATGGTCCCCAGAGCGACGATGGATTCGGCAGCAACAACGGTGCTCCGCATATTGGCAAGTCTGGTGAAATTGCTGGCATTCCCGGCAAGGCTGACATTGACTACCCGATCTACAGTAAGGTGCCAGAAACCGGATTTGACTGCAAGGATCAAACATGGCCGGGATATTATGCCGATGTTAATGCGAGGTGTCAGGTCTTCCATATTTGCGCGTTGAACACGACCTTCAGCTTCTTGTGCCCGAACGGAACTGTCTTCAGCCAGGAGCATCTCGTGTGTGTCTGGTGGAATCAGTTTGACTGCAGCACTGCTCCCAGCCTGTACGGCAAAAATCAGTTCATTTATGATTACTCGAAAATGGGTCAGTACACCCCGGGAGTGCAGGATTCTATTGGCAATCTTGAGGGACCGAACGGCCGCATTGTTGACATGCAAGGTCTGATTGGACAAACTGGACCGTTCCATGGATTCGCTGGATCGCAGGGGCCTGTTGGGCCTACGGCTAACTTCGCTGGTGCTCAGGGACCCGTCGGTCCCACTGCCAATTTCGCCGGTGCTCAAGGACCGGTTGGCCCATCTGCTAACTTTGCTGGAGCTCAGGGACCAGTTGGACCGTCGACAAACTTTGCTGGTAACCAGGGACCAGTTGGACCATCTACCACATTCAACGGAGCTCAGGGTCCAGTTGGACCATCGACTAACTTTGCTGGTAACCAGGGACCAGTCGGACCAACATCTACCTTCGGCGGCAATCAGGGACCCGTCGGACCGTCAACGACTTTCAACGGCGCACAGGGACCATTTGGACCATCTACCTCGGGCTCACCTCAAGGTCCGATCGGCCCGTCGACGAACTTTGCTGGCGCTCAGGGACCAGTCGGCCCATCTGCTACATTCGGTGGTCAAACTGGCCCACAGGGACCGTCCACCAATGCTGGACCTGCAGGATCTCGTCAATCTGATGTACCCACTGATGGAAGCTTCGGCCCGAACGGTCCGTCGACTGGATTCAACGGCCCGAACGGCCCGAACGGCCCGAATGGCCCGAATGGCCCGAATGGACCTTTTGGACCTAATGGACCCAACGGCCCTAACGGACCCAATGGACCGAACGGACCCAATGGACCGAACGGCCCGAATGGACCGAACGGCCCGAACGGCCCGAATGGACCTTTTGGACCCAACGGACCCAATGGACCCAACGGATTTGGACCGAACGGCCCCAACGGCCCGAACGGATTCGGACCCAACGGCCCGAACGGATTTGGACCCAACGGCCCCAACGGATTCAACGGCCCTAATGGACCCAACGGCCCTAACGGCCCTAACGGACCCAACGCTAATGGAGTGAACGGACCCTTCGGATCTAACGCTAACGGTCCTTTCGGCCCGAACGCCAACGGACCGAATGCCAACGGTCCCTTCGGACCTAATGCCAACGGAGTTAACGGACCCAACGCCAACGGTCCTTTCGGACCCAACGCCAACGGAGTGAACGGACCGAATGCCAACGGACCTTTCGGACCGAACGCCAACGGTCCTTTCGGACCCAACGCCAACGGAGTTAACGGACCCAATGCCAACGGACCGTTCGGGCCGAACGCCAACGGAGTGAACGGACCGAATGCCAACGGACCTTTCGGACCGAACGCTAATGGACCGCAAGGTTCGAACGCCAACGGACCTTTCGGTCCCAATGGTAATGGACCTTTCGGACCGAATGCGAACGGACCCAACAGCCCGAACGCCAACACTCCTTTCGGTTCCAATGCTAATGGACCTTTCGGACCCAACGGCAACAACAACGGACAACAGCCCCAATCTGGTTCCGGATCTGCTGGCCAGCACCCCGGACAGCAGCCGGGTCCGAACGGATTCAACAACGCGCTGACCGCTGGACCGAATGGTCAGTTCGGCGGACCCGCCAACAATCAGCAGAGGCCACAGGGCGATTTCGGTTTCCCCGGTAGCCAGCAGCCCAGCGGCTTCCGACCGGCTGGCTCTGATGCCAATCACCCGAACGGACCGAATGCCAACGGAGGTGTCGGTGCTTTCCCCGGAGCTCAGCCCGGCGGCTTCCCCCACGGTTCCAGCCCAGCCTCTCCCTTCGGTGCCACCCCGAACAGTCCGTTCGGTCAAGGCAACGGTTTCCCGTCCGGTTCCCCGCAGCAGCCCGGCAGCTTCCCCAACCAGGGTAGCCAGGGATCGGGCCCAGCCTCTCCCTTCGGCGCCACCCCGACCGGTTCATTCCCGCAAGGCAATGGTTCTCCGGCCGGCGCGCAGCAGCCGAATGGCTCTCAGGGACCGAGCACCGGAAGCGGTACCAGCGGACGATTCCCCGGCTCTGGTGCCCAGAACCCCAGCACCGGTGCTTTCCCCAACACCGGTGCCTTCCCCAACACCGGTGCCTTCCCCAACGGTAACAACAACAACAATGGCCAGAACAACCAGCAGGGCAGCGCCGAGGCGTCGCAGCCGCTGAGCGGTCAGCAGCAGCCGAACGGTGCGTCCGGTGTGGAGAAGCCGGGTAACGAGTATCTGCCAGCACGACAGTAGGGAGAGAAAGAGTGGCCACCGCGCAGAGGGCCCAGTCACTGACATCACAGATAGGACAACTTAAACGAGTGCTTTGTGGTGCTAATTGTTTTAATTTATAGTTTAGGTTCGATGTGTTGTTTCGAAGGAGGAGTAGAAGATTTGTAGGATTTATGAAATAATTTTGCAAAGTCAACAAAATGATGCAGCCATATATGGAATGATACACTACATATGGTAACATAAAATTGTAAAAAGTAGTCATGTAAGGATTGTTGAGATCAATAAAAAGAAAATTATTGAAAAAAAAATACGAACAAATACGAGTGGTTTACGGTGTTTGATTGATTTTCTTCTCGGTGCAGAGTAGCTACTGCTATAAAATAAAAATAAAACAAGTTTTCAAACTTCTTATTATTTCGAAAACTTGATAATGAGAATAATAAAGTACATACAGGGTGGTCACTTCACGATTAACTTTTTGAATCATCGTTTTTTTCCGACAAAGACAGACTTTTCAAAAACAAATGATACAATTCGAGAGAGTCATATCTCCGATTTACGATATAGTTAGAGTTTGTATAAACAAATCACAATGAATGGACTTAATTCAATTCCAAAGTAAGACTGGCCAAAACAGTCTCATGAATTGAGATGAAATGTTGTTTTAGGAATTGAAGGTATTGATCCGAACTACATTTTCTAGAGAGACATTTCAAAATATTGCTTCCAGGTGGCGGAGGTCAGTCCAGTCGATATTTTATTGAGATATGTTTTTAACAGAGGTCCAAATTGATTTTTCGATACAAACTTTCCATTTATCGACAAATTTCGCTATCCTACAAACAATACATGTTTTATCGAATTTTGTCCGACTATCACGATTCTAAAATTCTGTCATTTAAGAATGTGAATACTACGTGGTTCACTAAGTCCCGGGAAAATCGGTGCTTGTGTCACCACCATCAAATCGATAACATTTTCCGGAAATGCCATCTTTTAGAAGAGGAATACAAAATTATCCTGGAATTTCATAAAGTACTTTGAAAGTTATGCCGTTTGTTGTAACTCGCGGTTCAACAAATACGGGTTAATGAAGAATAGGAAATTTTGTTTCTTGATGTA
>JANTBZ010019547.1:0-11651 GCA_024741255.1 Exechia fusca
CAAGCCACTGATCAACGCGGCTACGCCGCCACCGGATACGGCCAGGAATATGCGGCGCCCGCATACGGAGCGGTGGCGCCGGTCGCCGGCGATTACAGCCAAGCTCCGATGCAGGCCGAATACGGGCAGCAAACCGCTGTCGTTCAGCCGGTGGTCGGACAGCAGCCGCAGCAGCAGCAGCACTACGACAATCGAGCGTACGGCGCCGGCTATGGTGAGTAGATTGTTGAATTTGTGTTATGATCATTTGTGTCGATTTGATATGAGACCGGGACAATTGTGCACTCTTGATTTTATAAATGTGAGCAAATTGTTTGATTTCAATCCACTTAATAATTTGTTTTTATATTGAGCTCGTATCTTAATTACAAACATCATGAAGATCGGTCATGTCAATTGGAATGCTATGTTTTTCATTTTGGCTATGTTCTTGTTCCTTCTAATTATAATGAAATAAATAACACGTACAAAATAATAGTCATTTATTGTATGTCTCGCTCATAACATGATTGTAGTTATGAGTTATTTCGATTACAAATATTTCCGAAATTGCCTCTTCGATAAAAGCATACATAGTGTGCATTTGGCCCGGTCTTTTATCTATCCCAAATTCCCCATTCCCTCCAACTAAATCGCCTCATTGATGAGCGATCATAATCCGCATTTATCTACCCCCAACTTCATCCCCACCCCCATTTTGACGACCTCAAATCATTCAAATTGTAATTGTAAATATATATATTTTCGGATTATAGATTCAAATGCCTATTCGCAAGGCTATGCTAAAACTGACGCATACCAAAGTGGCTACTATTAGACACAGAAAGGCAAAACAGACAACTCTGATGTGAAATGAAAGAGAAGCAAAAACCAACACACTGAAAGAGAGAAGCAAGGAAGAGGAGACCCCCCCCTATTGTGTAAGCATGTGCGTTTGAATGGGAAATGAATATCCAACCGGAGCATCAGCACGACAGAAATACATAGAAACAGACAAAAAACCATTTGAAAACAAACCGGGCCACACAGCAACAGCGGATGCGACGACGAATTGTGGGCGCCAGTTGACCACCATCACCGTGGACGCCACATGCACGAACGAAAGAATGAAAAAAATACAATATACACCTAGATACCCTACATATAATTGTACACAAACTTTAATATTACTCTATATCGACGCACATACACAACCCGATACAACAAGTAGATAAGTTATTAAAATACCTAATGTGACACATTCAAAAACATTATATGTTTCTACACACATAAATACAAAGTCAAACGTTTTGTTTCGTGCGAGTCAATAAGTCAACTAAACACACACTCAAAATCAAATTATACAGACGATACCAAATTCAGGAAGCTGCGGATGCTGCGACGAGTGAACCGAAACCACACGACACTATTCACACAAAATCACAGCAAAATTCAATATTTGTTATTAGTAATTGTTTCGTGAACCTATTTTTGATGTACCAATTTTAACGATTGATTTTGCATGTGACATCTTCATTAGGCACACTTAACCAATATGCAACACACTTTCAAAGACACAGCCACACCACACACTATTGCACTTATTATTTCGATATGACGATAAAGTGTAAACAATATAAATATCTCACATGAATGTGTGTGTTTCGAATCAATAAAAATCTAACCATTCAACAAGAAAAACTACCCGCAAACCGCAAAACATGTATATAAACGTATCTGTTAAGACTCTGGATGGATTTCATTTCGATGCGTTCTAGTATCTAAGGATTTGTATTGAAAAATGTATTTGATTTTCGAAACCCCTGTTGATGAAATATGGATACGACGTATGTATGTAATATGAAAACTCAACCAAAGATAATGCCGACAATTACCGTCGACTTAAGTTCCTCGAATTACCCTAAACAGGTTTTAAATCACCATTGTATTTGTATTAGATGTATACGACTGTTGCAGCGTGCAGCTGAAGGCCAACACCATTTCGGTTCAATTCAATACTGCATAACGCGATTATCATCCCCTCTTCCAGTCGCAAAGGGTACAACACAGATGCACACAGCGTTTTAAGTGGGACAAAAACATAGTACAACAACGCACACAAAAGCGAGGAGTATTTGAATATATCTTTTCAGCTGGACGGCTCTTGCAGATCAGCGCAACGACCATCTCCACAACCACCATCCACCACCATCACAAGAACAACAACTACACCCCAATTTGCATACCATCGAAACGTTGGTTACAAACACAGAAAATGTGAAACAAAGTATGGTAAGATGCAACCAATAAGACGAAGATAACCGAAGACGAATATTGGAGAAATTACACACGATATTATTTATAATTATTAGTTGACTGTTATTTTAGTATAAGCATAATATTGTTTGTATTATGTTGTAGAACGTAGAACTTCTCACACAATGTACACTATCCAATCAGATTATAATGATGAATTTGATACAACTTTTCTATATACACGAACAATTACAGATAATCCCAATCGGTTTCGTTATCCATGATGATAAAAAAGTAAAGCAAAATTCAAATAAACACAAACATGGAAGATATTTCGTTTTTTCCAAATGGAGTAAACATATTTCACAGAATATTTACAAGTATATTCATTACAAAATCCTGCCGATTCTGATTCCTACGCTCTCTGAACATACAATTAATTTTATTTGCTACATGCTAGATCACCAAGAAACACCCGGAGCACACATGAACACATTACCGAACATTATTTATGATTTCGCAAAATTCAACACTAATTTCTCTACACAATCTTCAAATACACGACGGACTGTTTTCAACAGAAGTCCCAAGGGCTCTTTGAACAATCATCCCAATCAATTTGGTAAATACCGGATTAACGTAAATTGCAGTGCACATTCAAACACGCCGGCTTGGCGCGAGAGCATCGAAAATATGAAGAACAAACGAGCACCTTACGGAACGACTTTCTTCACACAAATCGCAAACGAGTTCGACACACGAGGCAAAATCCACAAATCACAGACACACACACACAGACTCATACAAATACACAAACATGCCACAGAAATCTCCTATCCACACCCACAAAAAATAACATACATAAACACATACACACACAAACGTCTTCTCTTCATTTATTGAACACCAGAATCCCCGAATAGAGTTATACACATCAAACACCACCACACACACAGTCGCCGAAACGAAAGACACCAATTGAACTAGATTTGGTCGTTGTCGGACAAGACACACACACACTTTTACCCAAACCAATCCGAAACCGAATCGAACTAATCCTCTTTATGTGTGTGTACTCATCTCGACTCGTGTTTCTGCAGCCGCCGATGCAGGTGCGCTTCTAGCGCTGCTGCTGCTGCTGCTGATTACGTCGATGATGAAGTTGATGAAAATGGTGATGACAACAACGGCGGCGGCGGCGTCCACGACCTCTGCGACGACGATGGCGATCGTTCGAGCGCTCACCGCATTTTAGTTCGTCATCCTTCCGTCCGCCAACCATATTATGCTTTGTACGCGGCGCGATTACATCGCACAAAAAACAATTTACCGCATATAGTCGTCGACTGGCCGACGTCGAAGAGGCTGCCTACGCTTAATAACTTGTATAGTTTATCGTTTATACGGACGGACTGCTCTCTCACACAAACACTTGTTACACACACTTATGCTATACGAGGCGACCTATGCTTTATGTTATTATTATAAGCACGTCTTTCTGTTCTGTGGGCGCAGCAACAGCAGCAGCATGTTGACTTGATTTATATTCAATCTGTGATACTAGATAAAAGCGCGATACGATCAAACTGTGATAGAGAAACGCCAAGACTGTGGCTGTGATGCGAATAAATTGTATACACGTAATTATGTTGCCCCCGGAGTGTGTCGTGTTTGAATTTTCATATCATCGTCGTCGTCGTCGTCGTCTTTTTCGGTCGTCGTCCGAAGCTTTGCGCTCAAGCTCCGACGACTCGCTACGCGCATCGGCTCGTCGGTTTTCACTCGATTTCCCTCGCAGCTCGCAGCGCATCGGCCGATAGAAACCGGCACTCGCCAGCCGATTACGCTCATTGCTGTCGCAGACGCCGACCGGTGAACATCGCTCGTCTGCTGCACCGCACCAACAGTCCCCGCGGCGTCACCGAATCGCGAATTCGTCTGCATCCTCGCGCGTGCGCGCGCCTCGATCAGTTCTTGCAGAGTGCTCCACCGGTTCGGACGCACGATTTTCCGTTCAGTTCGCGCAGTCGCGCTCGTGCCGCCCGTTTTGCCGTTGCGTGACCGCACGGAGTTTATCTAAAAATACGCAGCACGCGCGCGCGAGAATCAAACACAGAACAAGAACCAAAACACAACTGAAATCATCGGTCGTAATTCATCGAGTACGCGTCGGTGCAGTTTGGTTGGGTTTTGCGACGACAGCGCGCGGCTTCTCGACGCGGTGTTGGTGAATGGTGGTAAAAAAAAAGACACAGGCACACGCTTACGAATCCATCATACACATACACACACTTACACACACAGACACACCGCGCTGATTGCAGCGACGGCGACGCGAAGGAGGCGTGCCCAATTGTGTTAAGTTGCTTATTCGGTCCTCCGACGGTCCACAAAAAAACCGACCGACGACCATCGACGACGCGACGCGGACCACAACAAACTCGATCGTGACTCGTGCCGCCGAACACACACCAGTGCAATAAAAACACACATTACATTACACACAACAAAGTACACAACACAGAGTCGGACCATACCATAACCGATACACACTCACACCGCACACACACATTCACACACATAAACATTGGTACACTTTTACGGCGCACGCGAGTGCGCTCCATCGGTTTGATGGCATTTTTGTGTTGTGAGTTTGGTGTGTGTGTGTGTTGTGTGCGCCGGCTAGAGCTAGTGAGCAGTAATTCGTGCAAATGAGTCGCACATAAAAGCCCGACGACGCGCCCGACTACCACGAATGCACGCGCGCGACTCTGCTAGTATAGTATGCCATTTACGCGATTAGTGTTTAGCATGCGCGCGCGCGTTGGCTTGGCTTGGCACACACGTCGACGAGGCGGCAGCGGCGGCGGATTACGCTTGGTGGTGGTTTATGCTTCTGTCGCTGCGGTGGTGGTCCGTGCACACATGCGCGCGCAGACACACGTTCACACATGTGTGCAAAAGAAGACGCAGCAGCAGTTCAGCTTCTGTTTGCGGATTATTGTCCTCGTCGCACGCAGCGGTGTGTGATTGTGTCTGTGTTTGTTGTTCTATCGATAAATATTTGTGTACACACCATGTTTTGATGTGCGCGAGCGTGAGAGTGTGTGTGCGAGTGTCCGCCGCAGTTTACGGGGCAAAGTGTGGCCGCTTGCATCGTGCCGCCGCCTCTTTTGGTTAAATTTATTATTATTGCTATTAGCTGGCACTTTACTCGTTCTTGGCAGTGCGCTCAGCGCTCAGTGCGAGCAGCACTCATTGACCGTCGAATGCGTTTGTTTGTGTGCGCTTGCGTGTTCGTGAATAAATATTAATTAAAGTGCGTCTGTGTCTGGCTGTGGCGCAATTGTGTGCATTGTGCATTGCGGCAGCGGCAAATTGATTGAGACGGCAGCGAATTGAACTGCAAAATGCACTCCACAGCAGTGCAAAACCAGCAGCACATACACTCTGTGGTCCGCATAAACTCACATCATCATCGTCGGTTCATTGTCCTGATTTCTTTTCCACCCGGCGAGTGTGTGTCGAGTGGTTCACGTCGAGCACACACACACACACGCCGCGCGTCACAAACCATTTCGAATCCGGCAAAACACACC
This sequence comes from Exechia fusca, assembly GCA_024741255.1. Lineage (NCBI taxonomy): Eukaryota > Metazoa > Arthropoda > Insecta > Diptera > Mycetophilidae > Exechia > Exechia fusca. Next base: position 5,835 of record JANTBZ010019547.1, read on the forward strand.
AGCAGAGCGGCGATGCACCACACCATAAATAAGGAACACTGCACACATCACATGCGAGCGCACACTTCAAATGTGTACGAATGTGTTCGGTGTAGGACAGTCGAGTCGAGACAGTCGGTGTGGTTTTTGTGTGGCTGCTGCATGTGCGGTGCGCGGACTTGCCGATTCGGGCATTGCCGTGCAAATGTGTTATGCTTTATGTCGTATGTTGTAGAAGGTATACGATTCTATATGTATTCGCATCGACATCGGCGAACGTGGCCGGCAAACTGCATTTCGGCAAAGTTACTGCTCGACGTCGAGCTCGCCGCCTGTCCGCCCGATGCACACCGCACACCGCACGTGCTAATAATATCTACAACATAAATATACCGTCGGCGGCACATGCGCTCTTTTGCACGCCGTGTATAAGTTGTTGGACAAAGTTTATTGGCGATCGGACGACGCGCGCTCTCGGCTTGTGTGTGTGTGTGTTTCGTGTGTGTTCCGTCCCGGAAAGGGCAACCGCCTGCCAAACCGACACACTTCCCAACCACCAGCCAGCCAGCCAAACCACCAGCATCGGCGCAACCGGCCCGGCAGTCGTCGCGTTTTTTATACTTAACGTGGTTGTGTTTTTTGCCGTCGGACAGCGCAATGCTCTGCTTCAGCGCAGCAGCAGCACAGCACAGCACAGCACACGTTAACTCTGTGTACACAATTTATCTGAAAGGTAAATATCGAAAAAGTGCTGCTCTGTGCTGTGTGCGAGCAGCCAGCCAGCAGAAGAGCAGTGTTCCTAGTGCGATAAACGTGCACGATGCGCACTGCACACAAAGTGTATACCGAGAGAGAGGATAAAGCATAGATATATGTTGTGCATGCGTTATTGCAGCAGCGGACGACGTTGGAATTTCGGACGGGAGTTCGTCGTTTTCGTTAGACTGCGTCCGTGTGTGCTTTAAACTTTAAACCATTTTTCTTGACAACGTTGCGCGCGCGCGTGAAAGAAGAGTGAGTGTCTGTGCTCGCACAGTGCAACACACAACAGAGATAAATACCGATTCGACGCCAACTGGCGCGGCCGCTGGCACACATGCGCACATGCATTCTGCTGCACATGATGTATGTATGTATGTATACGATGAATATATTGTATAATTTATACCTGGCGGCCATGCGGCGGCCGCACACCGGAGCGGATTTACACGAGTCAATATTTGATGGATTTCCGAACGACGAACGTTGGAACGAACATTCTTTCACATCGAAGATCGCCGAGAAGCGATGATCGGGCATGCTGCTGCATCAACATGAAATGTCCGAAAATCACTCACATGCGGACGGCTTCGGCGGTGTTTGGTTTGGCACACGCACACTCACATGCTTCTCGGGAGTATATTCGCTCGTGATTGTGATTTTTGCGATGTTTACACAGTGCGCGCGGAATTTCCGTGCCGGGCGGCCGGGTCGGGCCAAACTTTGGCTGCGGCGGCTGCATGTGTGAGTGTGTGTGTGCGCCACCTTCTGCACATCCCCATCACGACGACGAAGTGCGTCAGCAGCTGCGGCTGCGGCGGCGACGAGAGAGTTGGCCAACCGAAATTCCGATCAATGCGCATGCATGCATGCGGCTCCAAGGTCGCGGCGATGCGGATTAGTGCTTGCTTGCGCGCGTGTGTGAACGTGAGCCGTCTTGCACGTCGTCGGGGCGGCGTTCCGAATTGCAATTCAGTCTGGCTTGTGATTCGCGTGATTGCTTCGCGCGGTTCGTTTTTCGTGTTGTTGAACATTCCGAATTCCGACTGTGTGAGTCGCGCTGGGTCGGCGAGCCAGACGTGTGTAGTAATCGCTGAACGCATCGATCGCGCGTTTCGTATTTCGCGTTGACGCGTGTGCGTGACGTGTGTGTGGCGTGGTGTGGTGTGTGCGTGTTTATTCTTAGAACAATGTTTGCGTTTTAGGCGGGTGCGCGTCGCGTCGCTATTCGCACTCACTCGGTGATGCGAGCGAGCGTGTTATGACGACGACGTGCATAGAAAATATGAGTAGAGTGATGTGGAGGGCCCGGAAAATATGATACTTTCACTATAACTATAACATTTAAGAGTAATCTTCACATCAGGACACAACATAGAAAAGCGTGTAATATGACAAAAACAAGTTAGTGTGAGCTAGAGCTATTTCTATATGTTAAAAAAATGATAATGAAATATCGAAATGTTGACATCGGAGCATAATTTACCGCATAATTTGAACATGAATATGTTAATGAATACGATAATATGAAACTCCTTCGAATATTAGAGGTAATTCAAGGTACGTTCATTTTTAAAAGGTTGCACCATGTTTCACCCATAAAACTTGTAAAGCAAAATTCTTCAAAATACATTGTTGAACAGCCGAGAAGAATGGTTGAACAATTTTATCTGGTGTAAGCCTTACTTAGACATCCATCTGTAGTGTTATTAGTATGATTTTTAGTATGTTGAATTGTCATATCAAACTAACGCACACGCGGATCCAGATGATTCCGGCCACGTTATTACATTCGTTTGTTTCGATTTTATTCGATTGAAAAAAAATCATAAATAGAGCTGACAACAATGTTGAGCAGAAACATAGCCTGATAAATTGTCCTCCAATTGAACTTTTCCGTTCTGAAATCGGCTGTAAATTACGGACGTTGGAGCTCTTTGCGAATAATGAACAAATGTCCATTTGAATCATTCCAACTTGAGTAATATTGTAGAGATAGTAACAATGGTCTTATGAAAATGCCGAAAGCGGCACATCGTATGGATCGTCAATACAATAACGGGCTTATCCCTCCAAATCCAGGCCTCCATGTTAACTATATTAACTCGAGTATGCGAGTGCACGTCGCAACCAGGTGTGCTGATTGCGCAAATGTGTTCGCAAACATTCGCGTGTCGGTATACTGGCTGTATTCGCAATTGTGTTCTATACTCCGCTGTATTAACCTCTGCTGTTGCCCGATGCGTCCGCGTCCTAATTGCTAAACGGTCGTGACACACATGTACTTGTTCTACACTTCCACACGTAGGCACACGCAGGCTCACGCAGGCACGCGGACAATAAACGTGTACGTGAACGTAAACACCGGCACGAACAGCGCGTCACGCGTCAAGCTCTATCGGGGTTAAATATGCAAATGATGGCATGCGCGCGATATCGAGCAATCGTACTATATTTTGCTTAACACAATCCAGGGCACTCGCTTCAGGCAGAAGCGTTTGATTTGATATTCGCGAACTTCGAGCGACGATGGGCTGGGCTGTTGCCTGTAGACGAGATTATTTAGGCAGCGCAGTACTTTGGCGTGAAAGGGATTGAGGTTGGCGCGTAATTTTAGAACATACCGCGCTATCGAACTAACCTATGCTATGTAATACAATATACTGCTGTAGTAGTCGAGTCGATCGCGTGCAGACCAATCAACCAGAGCCAGGCAGGGCACACAGAATAACGCGAATTTTGTGGCGCACGCGAGACGGCTCGACCCAGTTTCGTGACGACGACGACGCGTCACACAGACACGACGCGACCGCCGGTCGACGTCGACTTCTGGCGGGCGGGCGGCGGCGGCGACGACGTGCAGAGTTCGAGTTCAGGTTTCGCGCTGGTTTCGCGCGCTCGTTCGTCGCTTGTTCATATTTCATTCAGTAGTTGTTCGTAACGCTGGTGTGTATAGGGTGGTGCCTCAAATTCCGGACACGATTCAATTATAATTTGCAGCCGTTATAAAGTACCTAGAAAGGTCGCGATTAGCGTTACGAGTAGCTGAACAATTAATGGGTACGGTCACAGTCGAAAATGCCGCGCTGGGCTCCCAGCTACACAATCAGATTTTTTAATATTCAGAAATGTTCATGTATTTTCTCCTTGCAAAATAAAACGCGTTCGAGAAGTCAGACCATGTTTTTAAACAACCGGCGAGGGCAATTCAATGGAAGATATTCGGTGTATTCGAGCCTTATATCAGTTATTGGTGTTAGTTTTGCCTTCCAAAAACCCATATGGAATTCTTAGGATATTATATGTTGAGCGTTTTTGTAAAATATCCAGTCACGTCCAAAATCTAAAATTTGTTTAATTGAGTGCTTTGTTTCAGCAACGATAGCAGAAATGAACCGTGACGAATTTGAAATGTTCGGCTGACGCTGTAGACTAAATAAAGCAAGCTAATATAATTTAAATATGTTTTTGAGTGTATAACGAGCAATTCGTAGAAGGAAATTATTCGGCATTTGTTTGTTATCGCAATCTAAATCATGTTTGAAAACTATAATTCAAATATCCGGATTTTGGCACCCCATCCTGTATATCCAGCGTGCTTGGTGTGTTGTGTATATTTATCGACGCAATTTTAGCTTCGCCATCGTAGTCGTCGAGACACAGCCACCACCACCACCGCTACCATTAATTACGCGATGCATTGTGCAAATATATATAAATCAAAACCCCGGCGTCCGGCGTAAGGCGCACCAACGACCAACGGCATCTACGCGGTATAACATACAATTTAATTGCAATCGCGCTGCCGCGGCCGCCGCTGCCGGTTTAATGTGTAATGTGTTGCTCTCGGGGTCTCGTGCAATTAACGCACACAGCACACAACACCACCCATGAACCCGCGCGCATGCGAGGCAAAGAACACACGACACAGCGCTCGCGTCGATTTTCGCACGACGACGGCGACGGCGTCGGAATTGAAATCGCCCGTAAAAGCCTCTCGCGATGCGCGCGATGATGTTATCTTGGCGTGTCGTCGTCGTCGTCGTCCGCGTCGTCGCAATGTCTTGTCGCAATGACCGACCGCGACTGAAAGCTTTGTGGTGTCGTTTCGGTTTTGCCATCGACACCGAACGAGGAGCTCAAACAGTCATAACACCATTGAGTGCTGTGCTGTGCGGTGTGCAGCTGTTCTTTTCGGTCGTTCGCATTCATTCATGAGTTGTGCTGTGTGCGAGTGTGTGTGTTTTTGTATATCTGCTACAGGCGTTAGTGAGTGAGTGAGTGTGTGTGTGTGAGGCGTTTGCATACGCCAACTTGCCAAGACGAAGCGACGACGACGACGATGCTGAAGACGATGACGACGACGACGTCAACGACGATTTAAATTGAGATGAAACGGAAACGCAAACGCGTACTCGTATACATTCACTGTACACACATGCAAACACAAACACACTCAAAGATAAATGCGTGGTCGTTGCGGCGCAGCGCCCCGCAGCAGCAAAGCAACAGCAGCAGCTTAGCATCATTAATGTGTGCATTTCGCACCAGCAGCAGCCAAGCACAGATGAAACGCAGCCCAATTGAGCAAGACAAACGATGCCTAATTACGCTCGTGCTCGGTTGCGTCGTAGTGTGTATTTTTTGTTGGTCGATGTGTGGTGTGTGATTGCGCGTGCGAACGCATATGTTCGTGTAATGTACGAGCGTGTAGTGTGTGTGACATGTGGTTTCATGCAAATGATCCCCCCGCAACGCGCGCCGGTTTCAGCAGCGCTCTACTGCTGCAATCTGCGGTTCAACGGCGGGCACCACACGATTTAATGGTGCGCACATGAATGGTGTCGGTTTGTTCCACCACCGCACGATCGCATCACACTCGCCGCTCGCCGCAATTAAATCGCGTGCTCCCCCGCGTGTGTCTGCATGCGGCTGGGGTTGGATAACTAGTTCGGCACGACGTCGACACCACACGACGCGATGTTAATTTTTATGTGTACCGCAATTTATTGGCAAATGATGTCGAGCTGCGCGAGCAGACGATGCGGCTGCTACTACTTACCCATTTGTAGAGTAGAT
>JANTBZ010019658.1:0-13816 GCA_024741255.1 Exechia fusca
CACCCATACCGGGATTCGAACCCAGGACCTTCCGATCGTGAGGCAGGTACTCTACCCCTACGCCACTCAGACGACATATTTATAATTCAATCCACGAATTTTCCGACTCCTGTACTCGGATATGTCGGTAAAAATTTCGAAAACAGCCCACCCTGTGGTGTAGTAAGTCGTACTTTGATGCTGGGATGAATGTTATATGCGCAGTGTATGCTCTACTTACCAGCACGATTTCGACGGCACCGACGATGTACATGGCCGCCGCTAATGTGGTGCCCGTGTAGAATAGCAGCCCGACCGCACCGCCGAATTCCGGTCCCAGCGAGCTGTTTGTAGTGTGACAAAAACGGACGCACAATGTAAAGACATGTTCGTTATACACAGCAAAAAGGAATGTGATGAAATGAAGTTGGGAACGGGTTTATTTTTCGGCGTACATTGTCAAACACACTTGAATAAAACCTTGTGCAATTGATATTATTTATTAACAGTCCCACCCACGTGACGCCACAGTGTCATGATTTCTCTTCGATATTACTCGGTCCCTATGTGTTCAATCTGAAATTATTTGTTGTTACTTTGTAAGCCTAATTTTTCGCAACACGATACAATTTGTTTTAAATTTTGTTAGAATTTAAATATCAATCATATTACTGGGTTCAAAGTTGAATTCGACTCTGGTTACCACGTGAAGCGATGGTGGTGTCAAGCCGGTAGTGACATACGTTTGCACATGTTGGATGTGTGACATCCCTGATGTTTTGATTGTGAGAGCTGACAATCACCTGACAAGCAGACTCAGATTCCGAACATCAGGGATCTCACACGTCGAAAATGTGCAAACGTATACAGCGTTTGGCAGCAGGATTTTGTCACTACTGGCGTGACACCATCGTCGCTTCACGTTGTAAACGAATTAGTATTTAACGTGTGGTACGGGTACTGTTAAGAATCTTTATTCCATCACATGGTTGTTGATTTCGCTTTTTATATTCAAAGTAGTTCAGAACTTATCTCTGGCAAGAGATTCATTTTACTTTATTCTAAGTAAGTGGCATACACTCTAGCTGTACTATTGATAAACTTTGTCTTTTCAACGACTATCTAATTTTCATGCAACGTTTCGAAACTCCCCAACTCTACCCCATTATCTTGCATGCAGTGTACAATGTATATTGTATAATGTCGTTCCAAATCGATCAGCGGCTCAGCGCGCTCGCGCACACACGCGAATGACTGCGCTGACTGTTTTGCATTCGGCGCCAATCGATCGCCCGGGAATTCGGCGCTGGTGCGCAATAAATCACGAGCTCAGTGCTCTCGGAGGCTCAACCGGCCCAGGCTGGTCCCCAGGCTCGCGCGCGCGACAGACGCGTCAGGCGAAGCGACGACAGAACAACGGAGTAAAACACAAAACATGTCGTGCGATGCGCACGAACAAAAACCGTGTGCACCTAATGTATTCGCTATCAGTCTCGCTCGTGCATGATCCGTTTCAGTGTTTGATATCTTTCATCGGGGCGTAGACGGAGCGGGTGTGGGACGTCCGGGACGTCGTTTATCACATCACATATTATGTAGATACTCAACTAGGGAAATGCATATGAAAATAACGCTCTTCAAATCTGGTCTTCATAAATTTTGTTAGTAGAAAATGTCATCATTCGAAATTTTCAATCTGAATGCATATGACGAGTATTCAGGGTATCAGAAAAGCAAAAACATAAATATTTGTTCAATCAGCGGCTATTTTTTATGGTTTTGGTCATAATAATGTGTTCATGCTATGCTCATCTCATTAACGCACACACAATGACATACAGTGTTCATTTTTACAATTTTGCCTCTATCGTCTATGTTATGAGGTCTATCAAGATTATATTTTTTCTATCGTATGAACAGGTAAATTCCACACAAATGACGAAAATAATCTTCTCAAATATTTATCTAAACATGCCTCAAAACAACGCTCGAAGCTGATACAAAAAATCGTCTTTTGACTTTTTCTCCGACTGTATACTTCCCTAGCTCATAAATTTAGTTTATCGATTCGTAGGCACACCTACACTGGCATATGAATATAATGACGTTTTATTAAATAAACATCATTCTTCATTATCAAACTTACAGGGCATGTGATAAAGGAGTCCTTGAGATGTTTGTACATTTTTCCAAATGATGTGGGTTGTGCACATTTGTGTCGATTGACGAAACTTTCCTATATGTTCTCATTTCCCTACTCCCTACTACTACCACACTAGAAACACCGATATCATGTGCATTTCCCTGGTCAATTCTCAGACGAACGGCGATCCCGTTTGAACACAACCATCTCTCTGTTTGTCGCTGTTTGCGTCGTCGCGTACGATGCAGTGTCGACGTCGACTTTGTCAGATTTATCCGCGTAATTCCCGCTACACGTCATACACTCTGTGTAGCACTCTCGTCTCGTTCGCTCTTCATGCTCCCAATATTATTATGCGTGCGTGCGTGCATGCGTGCGTGCAGGCAACGTGCGCATTCGATGCCGAAGTGCTGAGCAGTGCTGTGCTTGGATGCATTTTTCCTTCCATATATCCACATCCCCCCCGACATGTTTACATTCATTTTAAACGGACAAGCGCACAGCTTGGCGGCGTACCCTCCGAAGAGGATAAGCATGTTGATGTGGAAAATCTTTCGCGCTCGGTGCGTGCGTGCACACACAAGGCAAAAACAATCTATATAATAAGTGGCGGGGGATTTTTATGCTAGCGTTTTTTTGTAGGTCGAGAGATGCGATGATGGAAATGTATATGTGTGTTTGCATGAACGCGGCAAAAATGGCACAACGATATCAAACACAGAGACTCGCGAACTCACCGTGATATCATGAAGTAACTTCCGCCCGCTGGTACCACCCCGTTCGTTGCGATAGCCGACATGGAGATGGCCGTCAGCATGGTCTGTGGATTATGGAATACGGAATATGTTATATGACACGAAAAGAAACCATTAGTTACTGGCCTATTTCAGCTGGGTTTGCCAATTTGTTTATCTGAATTATTGGTCAAATACGATGTATTCAAGGACATTTGGTGATTGATTTATAAAGATATTTTATGATTTATTGATTTTTCTTATGTCATGTTTCTGCGAATCCACACTCAATCATATTTTGACTCAATCATTTAAAATCCTCGAATTCATCTGCTCTGGTCAAGAACTCAGATATGGAAAATCTGCAAATCCAGGTGACATAGGGTAGAATATAATTATTTGCAGTCGCCAGTCGAGAGACGGCATATTATATGTATATTATTGGCATCGTTACCGAACGCGAGCGAGCGCAGGCTCCTCTTCTCGCCTGTAATGATGATGATGATGCGATGTTACGAGTGTCGGCATTTTTTGTGCGCGTTGCATTCGCATCGACTAATAAATCAGAGGACGTGCCGTGTAATCGCCGTGTAATCCGATCGGGGGATTAGCGCAGACGGACGACACGCTGTGTGCGTAATCTATATTGTGTGGGGAGGGCGGGGGGAGCGAAAGGCGAACGTATGCACCAACCGAAAATCTATACGCAAATATTTGCGCACCTTGTCCGGCGGTCCGCGGGTCCGATGCCGGGACAAACAAGACCGGAGCGGATGAGAGGATGATGCTGATGAGGCTGATGTGGTGATATTAATAACCGACGACCGACGACCACGACCACAACCCACTCGACACACACTCGGATGTGGCTGTGGTCAGACTGGTCAAGTGTTTGGAATTCTTTCGAACTTGAAGTATAACTCATAATATTTGTCACAGTAGATTACGACCGAGTAATTTTTGCATAGTAAGCGCAAGGAGATCCGCTCAGGCTATGTTTCTGCTGAACATTGTTGTTGTTCGAAAATTACGAGGGCATGATTTTTCGACGTTTTAAAAAGCGTATTTTACTCGAAATACGTTCCTCATAAGATGAATATTGTATTTGGTACTAGAAACACTTTTCAAATACAGCCCGTTTGTTCTGTATTATTTGGAATACTTGTTTGTATTGTTACTTCGATTGTTGAATACATTTCTTGCAATGTGATGTGTTTTTATATATTTTTCTAACCGAATTATGTACTCAGAATAATCTCAAAATACTTCCAAATATTTGTACTTTGTACTTTTAAGAAGTCTGTTCGCTGGCCGACGCTCTCCGTCGTCTCCACTTACCACGCAGCAGCAGCAGAGCACAATTAGGAAGCCGCATATGGCGCCGGCCGTGCCGACCACCCAGGTGAGACGGATGAACAGAATGACGCCGAAAATGTTCTGGATGCACGGCAAAAACACGCCGATCAGGGTGCCTGTGGGATGGGAGCGTTTACGGTATGAATGACATGAAATATGAGTGGAGACCAATTTATTAGATCATTATTATGCGCGTGGCTCACCCATTTGGGCGGACGGCGGCGGCGGTTTGGCGTCCGGATCTGTGGCCTCGGGAATTGTGTTTTTGTAATTGCTGAGCGCATCGAGGAACGTCGAGACGCGCGGACGCGACTCCAGCTCTTCCTGCGAGGTTCGGCGGAGAGTGAAAAATACGGGGTTAATTTTATGGGTTCTTGGAGGGTTGAACGATACACTATGCGACTTGGACATGGGTCTAGCTGCAAAATAAACTGTATATATTATATCTTAAAAAAATAAGAGTTACAGAACGAAGCTAGATCCAGTCAACATTCGCCATTTTGGCGCATCATTTAATCGCTCCAAACGCTTCGATGACGACAAACACTTACCGAGTATAAGTACAAATTGGGATCATATTGTAAGGTGACATCGTTCTTGGACACGAACGGTTGGTCGTCGGTTGCTTCACCTGAGCGAGGAGAAAGAAGACAAATGCATTCGGTTAGTTTATGGCTGGTGATTTTTCTCAAGCGACACCCGCGTCGTCTCTTCATCAACAACAAACTCTGTCTTACAAATTGCCCATTGGGGTTTTTCGCACTGCGAGAACTGACAGCTACTACAATTCTCGCAGTGCAAAATGTTCGTGAGAAATGGCATGCGTGCATGCGTGCAGGCGCGCGCTTGATGCACACATAAAGTCGGATGCGAACTGAAACTCGCGCGCAGATTGTTCAGACACACACACTTCGCGCTCTGCGGGGCACGACGAAGTAGTTTCCATTTTACGAGTGCGTCTCGACGTGACGACGTCTTTTCACCGGCTTACGTGCAGAGTTACGATGTTGTGTGTAGTATTTGAGGAAAGTCTGTACACACATTTCGTGCGGACTTTTGCAAACACTTCAACAAAACATGCGCACAAATGTGTGCAGCAACTGCTACTGAATGGATGCTTTTGGTGTGGGTTGTATTTTAAAAACATATCATTCAGAAAAACGTGTTTTGGCAAAAACCATTTATGTTGAATTGTTCAGGAGAAAATGCTCGTTTAATTCAAAAATGTTGATTCAGAAAATGGCAAATTCAACTCCGGCTTGAAATGCATTGTCTGCACTTTGTACAAAACAGAATTTTCTACTTGATCTTTTTCTAGAATCGTGAGTCATGACGCAAATGATTACCTTCTCGTTGATGTCCAAAGCTACTTAAAAGTTGCCAATGCTCTACCAATTTTTATTGGAAGATCTGGAATACTTCAGCAAATAATTGTTCTTGGAATAAAGGATGAGAAATTTTTTTCTTGTGGAAGCGTGTAAGCCAAGTCTTCCGTCCGTTCGAACATTATTAGTACATATTAATAAATATTGGTGGTAGAATAAATAACAGCAAACATCCAGCATCAAATATACACAATGTATTATGTTTTGTAATTATACAATTTATATTCAAGTCCAAATTATAAGACATACCCCTACAAACGAGTCCTCTAGTTTCGTATCAATCTAATATATAGAACTAATTTATTTTCCGCCTCATCAAGAAATGCACACCACGCACTGACTCATAATTCACATACTCGAGCACATCGCATCATTCGGCTGGACTGAGACGCACTATTGCTGGGATATTCACGCAATATTATATATTGAACGGGCCATTGCGTCTTTTCATCTATGCCAGGGCCAGAGAACTGCTGCGTGTTCGCTTTGTTCGTTCCAACCGGACCGGAATACTGCTGCACAATGCACGCAAGAGTGTTTGTATGTGTATGTTTGCGTGTGTATGTGTTTGTGAGTGTCTGCGGGTGGAGGCGGCGACAACAATGCGGCCTAGCCCAGCGGTCGCCTTTTCAGAGACCACCCGCAAATCCACACAAACATACACCGAAGCGAGTCATGTCAACTATGCGGCACACATACAGTGGATGTCATACGAATATATGCAGATGAACACAATTTATAAATGTTATCAACATGCTTCGGTTCGAATGTTCATACTACCCCAATTAGTTGTCCTAAACAATGCTGGTCTGGACTGGACTGATTTAGAACGATGTGTGAAAACTCAAATGAATGAGGATTAAACTGTCTACAAATCCTCGTCAACCTTTGAATCAAATTGCTGGTATGCTAATTACTTCTATGATTTCTCCATATAAAATCGGAGAGGCCTAGCATATGATAGAATGATGTTTTTTCAACAAAACTGTATCATTAGAATGATCATATTATTTTAACTTCTGCTCCAAACATCGACGCAAACGTGGATAATTTTGGTGCATGTTATGTCAACTACTGACAATAATAATTGGGGTAGTATTGTTCCGACTATGCTGAATTGAATTTCATTGAAATCTATCGAATGCCTCTGTTTTTATGCTGAATTGATTTTTCTCAATGTTCATAAAGTGTCATAATGTACTATTTTACGGCAATTTGCACTTCATATCAAATGCACTTCTTGTTCAATGACATCAACTGTACACGAACACGCACACGCAAGCGCACGACTGGCTCAAATGCAATAATTCTGAGAAAATCCATCCGCACATCGCATTATTGGACTTACGCATAACATTCATATCTATCTCTCGGAACACGCGCAATTAAGCGCACAGCTAAGAGCAGTGTTGAGCACCGAAGAAGAAGCACCTGCTGAGTTATATAAATGTCATCGTCGTCGTTCTTGTTTATTCATACGCTTGACGACACTTCGCCAGAGCTACGCCGGGCATCGTCGTCGTCGTCGAATGTTCACTCTCTGTCGAGAATTCGGAATGTCGCCAATCTGACTTGGCGCCGGGCGCTTTAAAACTTTCATCAAACACAGTGCGCTCGGGCGCTCTAACTTTGGCTCTCTGGAACACTGCTGTGCTGTGCTCCAGTGCGTGTGTGCGAATTCAATTTAATTCCCAAATCATCGTAAATATTGTAGGCGCATGGCATGGCTGCATGAATATTGTGCGAGAGTCGAGTAACCCACTTACGAACATGTGTCTGGTGGGGTGAAGGCGGCGCGCCGAGACGAACATCGCATGTGCACAATATGCAAATGATTCGGTGCCCCGGATTCGGTGTGTGTAAGGGAGGACGGAACAAAGTTTCGCACTTTAATGAAGATACGAATATTTCTAGTAATATGCCGAATTTCAGAACAAGTTATAGAAGAAATGATAGTTTCAGTAGCGATAGTTTCAAACTGGGATTTTTTCGTCATATTCAAAGAGAGAACTATCAAAGACATCTTGGATTTATGTCCAGCAATAGCTTCACATGTACCCTATTATTCTGTGAATTTGTGGATCTCACACTAGAGTCCTTCCTCTCCAGCAATGAAAACCATTCATCGACCTAATTTCCTACTTCCTCGAATATTTTTAAGTGTAGGCCCGGAAGTACGTGTCTTATCGATGAAAATGAAAGTTAATCGGAAAGTGCCAGGTCTCATGAATACAGCGGAGCGGATTGAAGCCATCACCTGAGCGAAAGAATCGTTATATTGAGCACTTTGGCTGAATGCGCTCGAAAAATGTGCATGGAAAATGTGACTGAAAAATAGTGTTTTTCGTGATTTCGTGCCTATTTTTGCGGGTTTTGATCAAATTGAGGCTGACATTTATTTTTTTCACAATACTCACAAATATACCTTTGACGATAAATAAACTTTGGCAATAAATATTTTCGGATGTGTTGGCGATATTTGTCATATTTCACGTTTAGGGTACTCGAAATATATTTTCTCTATGTATAGCCAATCGAAATCCGTTGCAAAATGCATTATTTATTTTCGCACCCAGTTTTTCAGTTCCCGCAAAAGATTGTTTTTCAGCACAAACATCGTCATTTTCAACAGCGCACTGTGCTTGCAATTGACTCTTAATCGTTTGTAAAATAGTTGTATCTTTAAGATCAAAGTCTCACCTTTCTTTCGATGTATAACATGGCCACCTAAACGATCAAACGAACCCAGCAATGACTGGTTAACCAAATCCCAGGTCTGAACTATCGATACTGGTAGTTCATCTACACAAAGATCTGTTGCCACTTTTTACATGATGCGCGTTTTAAATCAACTATTTGCTACTTTGTCAAGAAGTAGCAAATATAGAGTGATCTTCTATAAAAAATATACAGCTGATTCGTTCGATTCAAAATATCTTCAGAAGTGAACATTCAAGTTGATTCTTGAAACGAATGCAAAAGAAACTTTTAAATTTCCCTTGAAATTACAATGTGTTCCCCTCTTCCTCGCTTTTGCGTCGTTCGTCGGCCAATCACGTCGCGTCATTTAAAAGTTTGAATAAGTTTGCTTCAGAGAACCATTTACGAACTTTTAATTTGTGTATGGATATTTACAAAACAAGGCGCTATAAGTTCTGTTGCTTTTGCATGCGTTTCAAAAATCGACGTGATTGTTTGCAGATAATTTACACTGTTCAAAAATATCGGAAACAATAAAAATGTGAAGTTCTGTGAGTAGACTTAAACTCTGTACCCCAAAAAGCATTTCTCTCTGTGCAGTGCCTAACAGACATTCTTTTGAATGAAATATGTATTTTCGAATGTTGGAGTTCAAAAGTCCCGCCCTCCCCTATATGTGTTTACGAACGATTCGCCGAAGATGCCATTCGGGCGCCCACGAAACCACCCAAATCATACGCACACACACACACCGAATATTGTCTGTCTGCCGCGCGCGCCCACAAACACATGTACACACTTCTAGAGGTCCCGCGCGCCCATCATACTTGAAGTGTTTTAATCAAAAACTCTCACGAACGCAGCACGTTTGTTCGCCGAATTCCAAGATGCCTCCAAACTGCCGGAGGCGACACGAAGCGCGTGCGAGAGGCTGCGAGACTCCACCGCGCACGCGAGGCTTCTCAGCACTTTAGCATGCAAATGCGAAATGTAAATGCCGAGCGTGTGCAATCCATCAGGCTCGCAGGAGCAGCGGCAGCAGCCTCGGCGCGCAAACGCGAGCCCAGACAAATGCGCCGTATCTGCTACGCAAAATATTATTACTTAGACACGTGCGGCAGCGGCGGCGGAGCGCTGTGATTTGTGTGTGCGCGTTAGGGCGCCGCAGCCGCCAATGTACAGGGTGGTCCTCTTCAATTCGGAAAAATCCTACAATTCAACCTGCGTGATTAGCATAACGAAAAGCCTGGCAAAATGACTATAGAGTAAAGTTACAGCCTCGATATCACCTTATTATGAAAGTATTTAGTCAATGAACATCTCTCAATCATCAAAAGTCCTTGAATACATCGGCTCTGGAAAAGAACCCAAATATAAATTAATTCGTAATTATGTTGCCTTCAGTGTACTTGGATCATACCATTTATATTGAAAACTGTTCTAAGTAAACTATAGCTCGTTGTAGAGCTATAGTGTACATCGTGCACAAATTGTATCAGACAAATAAATGTTTTTAGTTTAGCCGTGAAAATCAATTTCAGAACTATAACTATTTTTCTCGGATTCAAAAGGCCTACCCTGTGCTGCTATGCTGCAACGCGGCGTGCTGCACACTTAGCGCGTGCTAACACGTGCCCGCATTACCACGGATGAGTGCGGCGCGAGCGTAAATGAAAATCAGGACGCTGTTTCTTCAAGACGAAGACAAGGCGACAAGAACGAGAGAAGAACGGCGACGACCGCAACGCAAACGACTATGCTGCGTGCACAAATGACACCGCACATTTGCAGAACAAAACAGCAGCACTGGAGCGGATGAGTCTACTTTTCATGTGCGCGTGCGTATGTGTGCGTTTCCCATTGTTTGTAACTACATTACTACACGCATGGCGGCGAGTGGGTCGTCTACTGAATGTGGTGTGTCTCCAGCACGCTGTTTGCTCTCAGCTCGCGCAGTGTTTGTTCTGGCCAAATACTAATATGTAACACTGTGCAACATAACACACAAACACGCACACATCCTCGCTGAAGCAACATCGTCGTCGGCATCAGCATGTAAATGTAACACATACCGCAGCCGCAGCACACTCTCGCATTAATTTCACTCGCATGCGTGAGTGCACGGCTATGTTGTTGTGTGTGCTATGCTATGCTATGCTATGCTATGGAATGTTACTGCTTACTACATGGCAGCGAATTGATGATGATGATGTTACGCGCTGTGAGCCTGACGACGACGACGACAACGGCATAGTGCAGAAGTTGTCGTCGCGCGTCTCAAGCGCGTCTTTGCCACCCCCAAAAACCGGGCCAGGCAAGGCGGATGAGTATGTTGGTGTGTGTGCGTGTGTGTTGACTAAGTGGAGCACGCCAGAGTGCTCTCTCACTTGCTTGCGCCACTCGCCCCATCCACGCACAACTACACTTCACCACATTCGCTCACGCGGCGCGCATGTTTCGCGCGTGTTCAACATAACAAATGGGAGGATAAGTCTGAAGAATAATATAATAGTGGCGCTATAAATCCAATTATTACAATCCTTCAAAAAATATCAATGCAAATTTTGAAACAATCCGATTAGCAATTGAGGAGGAACTGTGATTTTAGTGAAGCATTTTTGAATTTTCGAAACAACGAATTCAAATAAATCTTCTTGTAATTCTTGGTTCTATAATACTTGTTGAACAGATTCTGTTCCATCAAGACAAATTTATAAACCGTCCTCCAGCAGATACAATGTGCACAGGAAAATACGAAATAGTGACCAAAAACTCGAAAACTCGCAAATTCAACAGCTAGAGTTTGATTTTTCGAGCATTTGTGCATGAGTAAGCTGTGGAAATTTGTCAGGTAACCTTTAAAATAAAAAGGATAACATATTTATAGCTCAATTATAGTATGACATCCTACATATCATCCCATGTGTTCAACGAACACACGCCCACCCACCCAGCTGACATAGATTTTCACACATTCACCCCGAGCCCGAAAACCCGCACTCGCACACGCACGCGAACTTCAAGCGTTTACTGCTGCATACGTCGTCGTCTACGACGTCTACGACGACGATGACACCGAGACATTAGAGACGCACCACACATCCGGGTTTCCGGGTGGCGGCGACGTCGGTGGTCGACGCGCTGTGGTCGATGGCGGTCGGTGTTCGCGTGGCGGCCGAGAAAGGACAAGTCAGCCCGAGTGTTTTGCAAATAAAGTGATAAAGTTTAGCGTGTGTGTGTGTGGTGTGGTGGATCAGCAGCAGCATCTCGTGGGTGGGAGCGATAGGATAGACAGATGTAAGACGATAGTCGTTTGTGAGCTATGCTATCCTATGCTATCCTATGCTGCGCGTGAATTCGCTGGTCTGCTAGGCGCCCCCCACAGAGGGTTGTTACTCAGATGAGTGACAAATGCGAAGTATGTCAGATATGTCGTAGCAATATACTTCGACCGTTAGTTTAAAATAGCGAACGTGCGTGCGTCTCTGGTGTGGTAATTGCTAAAGATCGTACCGATGGGAGGCGGTGCAGTTTGCAACCGAATGTGAGGAGTTGTCGTTGCCCAAAACTACCCTACCCGACTACATGCGGTCGATGCTGTGCGGTTCGGGCGACGACGACGAAAGACGACACTTCGATTAAATTATAGACAGGGTTTACGTATCATCAGCATCACTAACATCCAACGAACGTTCCGGGCCCGGGCATGTTTATCTCGCATGACGCCCGGGACCTGTGGAACGTCGTCGATTCGGGTGAACCAGATACACTATCTCGTGCTCATCATGCTACCCAGATTATAGAGTTTGCAACTCTACTAGTTTTTCCCGGGATATGAAAATACTCGTTTTTTGTACAAAGAATTGTATGATTAGATCACGTTGAACTTTCAACTGTTAAGATGCTTTGAACGCGATAAAATGCAATCAACAATTTGATCAAACATTGACTAATGATGAAATGTCCTGTCTAATGCAAATACAATTTATATGAACGTTTTTATAAGTCACTCCAGAAAAATGCATTCGATTTTCACCAAACATGAAACTGAAAAAAATTGTACTACTGCCCAACCTCACTAATTTGAAACAAGCTCTATCATCGGAATAGTGGAGATGGGAAGCTAACAAAATAATTTAATGATGAAGTTGAGAAACGGCATTTCTACTAACTACGAAAATATCGTTTAAGAAGTCTTGTCAACATCTAATGGTTGAGCCTTTACTTTTGACACAAAAACCACGTTCGTAATTTTTTCAAATGGTGCGGATTCGTGTACAATGCGATGACTTTCCGATACTAGACCGTTGACGAAACACGGATACGCTGAATGGAGAGTGAATTAAATTTTTTCTCCCGGTACGAATTGTTCGTATTTCATGTTTGATTAAGAGATCATAACTTTTCTAATGATTGACCTAGAACAATCAGTGAGTACTTAACGAAATGTATCGAACTTGTGCACAAATCCCAATCAGTAGGACAAATTTACGAACATCGTGTGTAATTTTGGTTTTCAGGGTCATCAGTAAAAGCTCCTCCATCAGAGGAGGTTGAAACTTCACTTGAATCTTTTTTCGTAGATAATAGAGAAGTGTATTTCAATAATTGTGCCACCGTCCCTCTTGTTAAGAACCGAAATATAAATATGTTTCAAATTAATGAGCTAGACTTGTTCAGAATCAATTAGGTTCAACGAAATGATGAAATCGCATAGGATTTGTATTGCTTTTGAAGGAACAATGATACACTTTTCTTCGACTTGTTCATGAAAGAAACTCAATTTATCGATTTATGGTGACCATAATCAAGAGTTAGTCATAATTTAGTCATTATAACAGCAATTCAGTAACAGACAAAAATAATTTCAACTGAACGAAACTCAGTCAGCTCTACTCCGTCACATTCAGACGACTCGACAAACCCGCACATCGAACAAACCACGCTCGCTCGACTTTTGTGTGTGTGCGCCGCCTTCGCCGAGTTAATCACACGATATTGGTGTTTTCAAACAACAATTGAATAACAAAATAAACGCACACTCACACACGTGCACGTTTGCGCGTACTTAGTGGCTTGATGACGATGGCCACCGCCGCCGCCGCAGCCGCCGCCGCCGACACCGCTCATTTCGGGCTACACACACACACACTCGCACAAACTCACACACACACACGCGGGCATTGTGCAAGTTTATAACATTGTTGTTCGAAGCAGGCATTATAACAGTGTTTCACGTCACGTTTGGGGCCCAACGTTGACGTCGCATCGGTGGCGTTGGCACCACCACCAACCACGACGACGAAGCAGCAGCTTCGGCAAAAAGTCTCTTGTTTACATGTCAAGCACACGCACGGCGCTTACACGCTTCTTGGTAACATTGTTCCCGAAACGCACATGCAGAGACAACGCCGCTGACGACGACACGGGACAGGTAACGTCAGAAGTGGCACACACACACGCACACGCAACTGCTGCTTCGCGATGCCGCCACTCTGCCATCCGCCATCCGCGAGCGG
>JANTBZ010019769.1:0-13814 GCA_024741255.1 Exechia fusca
ATAGGTAAAAATGAGCTCAACGAATTCATTGAAGATTTCATTATGAAATTTGCATACAGTTCGAGCAATTTACAAGATAAAGGCCACTGGCATGGCTGGACTGGGTCTAACCACCTAAGAGTTAACTTTTGGAATACACATGAACAGATTGGCATCCGTAGACCGGTCCAAACTACAACGCTATATTTTTTCACCAACCACGTACGAGTTAAATTGCTATCTGGGGAGAACGTACATTTGATCAATTGCAATTGTTTTCAGCGCGTGTTTACAAATTAGGAAATCTCAACAGCTGGCTAGCAGCAGGAGGCTAGCAGTTCGATAGTAGGATTTCATGCGCCGTCGTTCCGATTTCCGATTTTCTATTTGGAAATATTAGTTTTCCTGATATTTCACGTGTTTCCCGAATATTTTCAAAGTTTACCAGATGATTTGGACATTTTTCCGGAGATTTAAAAATAAATTCATTGTTTTCCAGTTAATTTGAATTATTCAACAGCAATTTCAAACTAAATCGATGATGACGATTCTTAAATATTGCAATATTTATTTTAAAATATCCAATGGTTTAAAAAAATTACCGGTGAAAATGTATTTATTTATTTGTCTTCGTATTTGTTCTATTGAGAGTACACCGGTTTTCACATAGACGTCCCCTATGCTTTGTTATGTGAATTTTGCTGACGTTTTTTTCTTCTGGTTGTTTATAAACAGAGGTGAGGGAAGTTTGCACCCGGCTGTATTCAGTGACCGCGCCCGAATACTGTTTCGCGAGGCCATCGAAAAACGCGCTCCGCCATCGTCACCCACATCGCCTCCTCCGTGTCGTCTAAGAAATTTCGCGACGCGACAAATCATTATTCCGATATCGCATTCGGTCGCCGAAATAGTCTGCAAATGTGTGGCGATGCGGAGGGTCTTCGATTGTGCGGCGATGGCGTGTCCGCGGCCGGTGAAGAACGAAATTGTATGTGCGAATGCGTTTAAAACCACCTAGATAGGTGGTACAAATCTCATGTCACGTTTTGGTACTAGTAAGCGAAAGTGGGTACTATTTTTTCTTACGTTTTCGCTTTGCCGTTGATTGTGATAATGGTGTATATATGTATATATATACAAATGTTAATAGTACAATACGTCAAGGAACGGCAATTGAATGCTCCATTGTACAATATGTGGAGAGTAGCGGGCTTCTTGATGAATTTAAAACATACGCCAATATCTCCGACGATCATTCTAGAACACAGTTTATTTTTCGAATTCGTCAGAAGTTTATACAGCAAATGCTCTCTCACCTTATATTTATGTAAGTCATTTTCAAATAATATCGATTTGTGACATTGGCTTAATATGATATACATTCTTAGACAGTGAATAGCGCACCCGTTCCTATCTCCACATTGCCCATACGATCGTCTACACACCAACAGCAGTTACCATGGGGAAGCTACTATCGAAGATTTTCGGCAACAAGGAGATGCGTATACTGATGTTGGGCCTAGACGCAGCTGGAAAAACGAGTACGATCACTATTTATTTATATTTATGTGTTGGTGTGTGAAATTAATATTTGTTTTGTACTTTACTATGTGCAGCTATTTTGTACAAGCTGAAGCTGGGCCAGTCAGTCACAACAATACCTACGGTCGGATTCAACGTTGAAACAGTCACATATAAAAACGTCAAGTTCAACGTATGGGACGTAGGGGGGCAGGACAAAATCCGACCGCTTTGGCGACATTACTACACAGGTTCGATAACAGACATTCTCTCATAACCGTTGCAGTATCTTATTAGCGTTCGTTTTGTATACAGGTACACAGGGCTTGATTTTCGTGGTAGACTGTGCCGATCGCGACCGCATAGACGAGGCCCGCACCGAACTGCATCGAATAATCAACGACCGAGAAATGCGAGACGCTATTATCCTGATATTCGCCAACAAGCAGGATCTTCCAGAAGGTAAATACGAAAATGATTCTGAACAGCAGAACAAATCATAATCTTTTGTTTGGTTCTTACACACACGCAGCTATGAAGCCGCACGAAATCCAGGAGAAGCTCGGCTTGACGCGGATAAGAGATCGCAACTGGTATGTGCAGCCGTCGTGCGCCACATCCGGCGATGGCCTGTACGAAGGCCTCACTTGGCTCACTTCCAATCACAAGTTATGAGAATAATGGTGCATGCGGTTCGCGGGTAATGCATGTCGTAGGAGCAGCCATAGGAGCAAAACACAGCGACGAAGCATAGAATGCTTCCGATGTTGAAGTACCGACCTAACGGCCCACGCTATGAAGGTCGGCGTCGACGTCGATGAGCACGACAACTACATAAAACCTACACAAAAACCACACAAAACTACACACACACACGCACACACACACATACAAGTAGCGTGACATAAATAGCATATAATCTTACACATAAACTAGAAAACACCAACATTCAACCGACTCGAGCAAGAACCCAACACTTTCACACGCAACATAATTATTATGAAATGCAAACAAAATATTGACGTAGCGCGCGAATCTAATGGCTTGATTTGTGGGCGGGCTTTATATATTCGAAGAAATGAACGAAGAATAACGAAAAGCGAACACAAATGTTTGGTTGTTATTTTATATACCTACGAATATGCATTCGTAATCAGAATAAAAGTATATTATACATAAAACAATTATTGAACTCAACAAAAATGTGTGTTGGTCTTTAAATATCTAAAAGCATTGGCATCGAAAAACATGTTGGTTTATATCATTTAATCACCGATTTCAAGTATACATGTGGAAAAAAAACATTTTGTGAAACATTAATCCATAAGATAGTTTAATTTTTCACTAAATATTGTACTTTTCTCATGTATATTTCCATATGCATTGCGCACACGCATAAACAATCATCACATCTTCACTCAAAATGTAAATAATTGGTTTGCCTTACACACACACACACACGCACACAGACATTCACACTGAATAATCTTTATATAGTGTATAGTGTATTTGTATTTCTTACTCTATATTCAATGCCCAGTGTACACCATTGTCCGACATCTGAGAAACCCCCATAGTTTGATCGACTCAATAAATAAATAAAAAAATGCGATAAACAGAATATTATGTCTAGATACAGTTCGAATTATCCAATCACTTACGTTTGTTTCGACATGAGATATGCATGATGTATCTAAACTACACACCATATTATAATATTTGCTTTAAAATATGTTTTATTATTATCTTTCGTTAACGGGATATGTTCGGAAATTACAATTACATCCTATCAACAACTCAATTGTTACACTACATATTTTCACATCATACTTTAAAACCCACACACATAAAAGACACATTCTACATGAATATATACAAAATCGATATAGCACAACGAATGTTGGCGAGTACGAACATCTTTTATCTGCATTCCCGCATTCAAAGCGTGGCCGTGGCATTTGTCACAGCACAAATTGCACATCTATTCGCTTTGTCGCAGCGAACCGACGTGTGATCATGCTCGCATCCGCTGTACAATTGCGGCCGCTGCGCACGGCCCCGAAGTCCCAGCACCAGTACGACTACGTGCTGGACCAGAAACTGCTGCACTTGATGAACCGTCGCCTGGTGCCGCACACATTGACACATTCGCAACTCGGCCGACAGGTGTGTCGTGATATTTGGTAGGTTATTGCTGTGTGCCACCGTTCTAGCATCTTTGGACAGTTTATTGCAATTCAGAGACGCCGGACGCAAAATATTGTGGGTATTAACAAATTGAATGGCCATATTCCCAACTCTCACACCGCCACGTGCAGTCAACTCGATCAGCCCGACGACGTGCAGTTGCACCTCCGCCGCCCGCTGCTCGTCCGCCGGCTCAACGTGTGCGAGACCGTGCGACGCGCCACCGCCAAACAGCTCACCAACCGCCAGCCGCCGGCCACGGCCAGCTTAGCTGATAGCGCCAACTGCTGGTGGCCGCGCATGCGACTCGTTCACCATCAGTGGCGCGACCTGGCCCAGTTTCCCAGCTTCACGGAGCGCCTGCACGACGTGCGCATCAGCCGAGGACGCGACGTCACGCTGACGGTGCGCCTGAGAGCCTTTCCCGAGTGCACGGTGCGCTGGTACAAAGACCAGCGACCGCTGCAGCTGCACCGGCCCGAGAACGTCCGCGTGCGGCAGCTGGAGGGCAGTGACCGGTTCGTGCTCACCATCCGGCAGGCGACGGACGCCGATGCCGGTGTGTATTCGTGTACGGCGCACAATTGTGCCGGCGAGGCGCGGACGTCGGCGTACGTGCACGTGGAGCCGTACCGCGGACCGTATTTGCCGGTGAGACACTGCAATTGGATAGCGGGTGGATTGTGGGTTTGAATATACTACATACGCATGGATGGATGTAATATGGGTGAAATACAATTCAATTATATAAACGATAAACACATTAATTTCGAGTCGAAAAGCTCCATACCTCATGCGGAAAACTTTATGAGGAATATGAGGAACATCGAGAAAGAAAATCTGAACCGAAAAAGTAAACACTTGGCGCTTATTCAAAGCATAAAAAAATGAATATTTTTAAATCACAATCACTCATAGAGTTGACATGCCGAATGTGAATTGAAATAACCTTCTTACTTTTGATATTACTGTATGGGTATTTTGTCTGATAATATCGATACAAAATTCATATTACTCAAACATTTACCTATGTAGCAGTAAATACATTATTATTAGTCACATCCCACATCAACTGTCAGCTTGCCAAAGTGTGAATGAAGGTTGTTGCACACCATCTAGCAATGCTCACCGTTCGCTTTCTTCGCTCGACCATTCCACTCATAAACCCTAATGCAAGTAGTGACTGCACGAAATTCACAACTAAACTATCATGGCCGCGACTGCGATTAGCAAGCTTTTCATCAATCCCGAGGACCAACGGAAATATGATTTATATGTAGATGATGAAGGCGCAATTCAATTTACGTATCGGTATGTTATCAAGAATACTTCAAAAATAGATGATCAACAATTAACTTAATTGCTATTGCAATCATGCTTCGCAGTCACCTGAATCCGCGAGCCGATCATGAGTTCATCTACGTGCAACGTTCCCGCCGATCGGTCGCCCAATTTCCGCACATTAGACAACGTCTGTACGACGTGCGCACCTCCGCCGGCTGCCACGTGACGCTGGAGGTGCGCGTGCACGGTTACCCGGACGATTGCCGGGCGTGCTGGACGTTCGACGACAAACCGCTGGCCCGGCGCGAAGTGGATAATGTGGATTTTCGCCGGGGCGGTCCGGGCGTGTTCCAGTTGTTCATTCGCTCGGCGCTGCCGTCGAACAGCGGGCTGTATGCGTGCACGGTGCGCAATCGGGCGGGCAGTGCACGGACGACCGCTTACGTCAGCGTTGAGGCTGGACGCGGGGTGCCGTCCAACAAGGTGCCCAGACCGATAACGTTCAGTAATCATACGTGGTCGTGAGAACGGCCATCAACATATTAAATTGAGTAAAAAGTGTTGCTGCCATATTTTCAATGCTTCGTGCTAATGTAATGACGATATTATATACACACACGATGAAGGTTCGAATGAAGGGTATGTTGAGAACGTGCATACGTGTTTTCCTCTGTGAACTAGTTGAACGTGAAAAATCAGTACACATTGAGCAGCGATCGGCGATACATCATCATGTCTGTTGCCAAAGTCGTTACACACTACGTGCACGAGCCGCCACTGTTAATCGATCCGATTGCTAAGCGAAAATACCAAGTATATGTGGATAACAACAACGAAATTCAATTGCGATGGGTGTAAGTCTTCGGCGATCAAGTAATTCAAATATTCGTGTCATATTCAACTTGATTCTCATTCAAAGATCGGGCATTTTTACGTCTCAATAATATGAATTAGTAGGACGAAGGGTGAAGGGTGTACTCAATAATTTAGATCGTATTCGTTGTTTTGCACAGGAAAATTATACAACGCGACTACGAGTACTACAATGTGCAGCGCACCAATCTGACGCACACGGCAGACGAGTTCCCGCGCATCACGCAACGTCTGTTCGACGTACACGCGCGTACAGATGACAACGTAATGCTCGAAGTGCGCGTACGTAGCTTTCCGGATAGCTGTGAGGCCAGATGGTACTTGGATGACAAGCCACTGACACGGCGGCAGCCCGGAAATGTGGATATTCGTGCATGGGGCAACGGAGTGTTCGTACTGTACATCAAGGGAGTGACGCGTGCGCAATCCGGTGTGTATTCGTGCACAGCATATAATCGGTCGGGGGCGGTTCGAACATCGGCGTTTGTGGATGTTGGACCGAAAGCAGTTGTCGGGCAGTATATACCATCGAGGCGGTTGAAAAAACAAATTATAATCTAATAGAAATCCATTATTTGTTCGTTAAAAAATGTTACAAACATCTGCGTGTTTTTTGTTGTTGGTATTTTGGGTTGATTTGTTCAAAACATTAGGGCGCTGTCGTGTCCACACGATGACCTCTACGAATATGCTCAAACATCACAAAAAGTCAAGTTTCCAGAAAATGAACATAAGTCAATAATAAAAAGATCTAGAATACGTTGCTTGTTTAACCTGTTTTTCGAGAGTGTATATCAAATGTAATGATCAATTCAAAATGCGCGAAAACGGCGAATAAAGCAAGTGCAATCTCTGCTATGTTGTATTTAATTCAAAAGAATGTATCACGTGCACGTATCTACTAACCGAAGGAGTATGCCGCGAAACGGCTACTTTAATAATATAGAGATCACATGTTCGATCATGCTGTCTGTGCGGCTGCTTTTGCCGCCTCCATCTCCTCTTTGGCCTTGGCATCGGCCTCGGCCTGCGCCTCATCTGCTGCAATTCGCTCTGCAGAACGTGGTCCCACGTCAATTTGAGCCCACGATCGAACCGTACCGCACATATTGCTGACGATGCACGAATAAAGTCCCTGATCGCAGCGCCTCACATTGCGCATTGTTAGCACGTACTCATCTGGTCGATAGTGCCGAATCTAAGACATTGTAAAATTGCACAGTTATTTCAAACGATCCTCGTCAGATTGACCGAACACAGAATCAGATTCAACATGCCAAAATGACAATATTGCTTACAAAAACCGACTCCGTCTCGACCAACGGCAACCAATTCTTGCACCACTGCACCTGCACCTGTGGCGATCCGCGCACACACACCACCACATCCGCCTTCTGGCCATCCGTCAAACGCATATCGCGCAGCCCGCTGGCAATACGCGGAAACTCCATCAGGTCCATCCAACGTCGATTTGGCACACGGTGCTTGGCGCGCGTGTGAATGCGTCGGAAACGGCCGACACGCACCGGCAGCTCGGCGTCGGCCAGCGCCCGGTTGTCCAGCTCGACGTAGCGCAGCTGCCAGTTGACGTCGGCCAGCCGACGCTGATCGGAGTGCGTTGCGCCGAGCATACTCCTCGTGAAGCCATAGTAGTGCTTCGGATCGAGAACGTGCCTGTCGACGGTACTCTGCATGATTGCAGATTGCAGCAGCAAGCTGGCGAGTGGACTGAGAACTAAGGTGTGTGTCGTTGGTGGTTGATCAGCACTGCGCTGCGCTGAATAATTACATCATCGCTCGTAATGTTGGTCGTTTCGATTGGTGCTTATATATTCGTAACATCACACACACACATACAGGCACACTTGCATTTTATCACAATATTATTATGATATCGGTGGTTCCCCTTCATCAGAGGTCGTACAGTTTCTCGTAGAATTCGACACTCGGGCAGATGTTCGGTCCCTTCGGCCGGACAACGTCGACGCGTGCCGTCGTTTGAGACTCGCCAACCACATTGCTGGCAATCGCCGAGTAGAGACCACGATCGCTAACGAGCGCATCGCGAATGGTGAGAACATGAGCATCCGGCCGGTAATGAGTTACCTGCAGAATTAAAATGGTATGTACCGAATGACCGAATTACGCATACCCACCGCTTTCACTTGATCTTACATAAACATTGCTTGTCTCGACGAGCGGCTGTCCGTTCTTGTACCATTTCAC
The DNA here is from genome assembly GCA_024741255.1 of Exechia fusca. Taxonomy (NCBI): domain Eukaryota; kingdom Metazoa; phylum Arthropoda; class Insecta; order Diptera; family Mycetophilidae; genus Exechia; species Exechia fusca. The sequence continues at coordinate 8,071 of JANTBZ010019769.1, forward strand.
CTTCAAATCAGGCGATCCGCAAGCCCGCACCTCCAGGTAGGCATTGTGACCCGCTTTCACCTCGGTGTCGAGCAGTCGCTTGGTGAATCGCGGATACTCGACCAGCAGATCACGCCAGTATTTCGAGAGGCGGACCCGTTGCGGTGCGGTGAGATAGCGCAAACTCCGCCACACGGTGGGTGGCAGTTCGTAATCGTACCAGTTATGTAGCTCCAGGTTTCTGGCGGGTTCGAATAAAGTTTCTCAGTGGTATTAACTCAGACTTTGTGTTGAATTTATGCGTGGACCAATTTACCTGATACGCCAGTCGATACTGCGCAAAGATGCGGCCTCAGATGGCAAATATGGGAAGCGTCGCGAGATGGGATAGTCGAGAAGGGAGTCCCAATAATACGGATATGAGTAGTAGGAGTAGTACGACATGGTGTAGTTGGTGTGAATTGGAGTGGCTGGGTTGGGTGGTCGATATACCGGAAGTGGAGTTTTAGAACTGAGTTCTGACGATAAATTGTTTCTCCTTTTATTAGATTTCGAACTGAGGGAGATAGATATATTATTGTTTATGCGAGTTCGTAGTCGCGTGACATTCAGATCTGCTCAAGTAATGCCTCGTGTTATGCACGAGTTGTGATGATGAGGTATTCCCTCAAATGGTGTTGATGATAATATTAGAATGATGGTTGGTGTGGGATGTGCAATAATTGTGAACAAATCAGTCATAACGAATTTTCAATACTACACAACATATTTTGTATTATACAATAAGTATATGTATAACAGTTGGGCTGGAAATTTCATTTCGTTTATTGAACAAAAAATTAAACAATAAATTGTCTATCATCACCACTACAATTTGTTGTGTAATTTATATTATTATACCAACTTTGAAAATATACAAAAACAAATTTTTACAACTAAAGTAGATTTGGTACGTTGTATATATTTTTATAATCGAAGAATCTTTTCGTTGCGAAAATATGGAAATAGCGAATTTCGAGTCCTCGTAAAACACTGTTTCCCGATTGGAAATATACCGGCTATGCATGTACATATACATGTCTTCGGAAAATGTTATTCGAGTTCTGGTCAATCCGACAAAAAAAATCACAAGTGAATCCCAAAATTCCGGTCATTGTTGGTAGCGGACGCCCAAATATGGCAGTTACAAAAGTCAACAAAAAAAGCGAGGCAGCTTGTTGATCACAATCACAAACAGGTGTTCAAAGTTTTCAAGATACAAAAGTCACAAAAGTCAATAAATTTCAAATTTATGTGTTGCTTCTCACTTGCTTGATGCACTACAAGTTGATATTTTTATTGTTCTTCTCTAATATATAAAATCTATTTAGATTTTATATATTAGGAGTTTGAATTAGTTTTAAAGGTTTTTCTTCGTACTTTGAGGCTTTATTAAGCCAACATGGTTACATATAGATTATTCAAAGTATTGCCCATCGCTTGCCACTACTTTTTCCCATATTTCTTGAAATGTTTAGATACCAGCTCGGAAGACCAGTACGTCTTTTGATGCGATCCATCGATATTCGGTCTTGGCGTTGATGACGACGTGTGGCCGGGTATCCATACGATTTTTTATGTTTAGAGATATCGTAATGAATCCACTTTTCGTCGCCAGTAATGATGCAATGCAACAAATCTTTCTTGATGCTTGAACAGCTGTTTGCACATCATAATCCGCTTCCCGCAAATTGCGTTTTTTCGGCACGACAGTCGACATATTGAATGGTCTTGGTTGGTCGTTGTTTACACTTGCACAAGATGACCGATACTGACAATCTAAGAGAGAATATAGGGCTTTGTCGCAAAAATAATTTGGGGTGCCCAGATGCAACACAACGCCCACAACGACCTCTCCTAGAAAACCTTTAAAACTAATTCAAACACCTAATACATTTTATAAAATGACCATAAAGAAGTTGAAATTGTTAAAACTGTATATTTTCATCAAACGAAGGCCGGAATTGGATGGAACAATAGATACAATTGCATATTTCGTTATTTTATATGAAAATGAGATGAATAAGAATAATGAGTTTCGTTCACTTGATTATGACAGATTTCTTAATAAAATGTCTTTATTAAAATGTCTGATGTTATGGCTATAATGATCATGATGAAAATACCAATGAAACAGACTTCAGTCAGCAGGTTGGGATTCCATCAATTATTATTGTGGCGGCAAATTACCAATGAAGTTGTGTGTTTATCTTGTTCACATAATTCTACATACACTGCTGTTGTCGGTTGTCGCTCACGAGGCGAAATATTTATTGGATTACCGTTACCGTTTATTGGATACAGTTCTTACAAATCGTACAATTTTTCGTAGAACCTCCGGCTACCCAACGGTCTCGCATACGCGCACTTGTGCTTCGTCACATTCACATAGCATGAAGTGCGAACTGTGCCAGCAATATTGCTCGCAATGCACGAGTACAGACCTCGATCGCTGGGCAACACCTCGTGAATGGTCAACACATACGATTCCTCTCCGTAGTGCGTCACATGGCAGTTGGCGTTTTGCATCAGTGGCAAACCATTTTTGTACCATTTGACTTCGAGTGCCGGCGATCCGTGCACCAGCACCTCCATATTGACGGTCTGGCCAGTTTGCAGGTCCTGATCGAGCAGACGCTTGGAGAAACGCGGAAATTCAATGTGATCGCGCCAACAGTTGTACACCAGACGCACTCGTTCGACGGCATCGGCGTATTTGCGCCCCTTGACTAGAATGGGCAGCTCGTAGTCGGTCCAGCGGTTCTCGAGCTCGCGTCGCCTACGGTGGAAATCACACTTGACTAACAAATCAGTTGGTGGATACTATGTAAGTATTGATCGTGTACTTAATACGCCAGTGAATGTTTCGGATGAGTGCCGCATCGGCCAGCGTGCAGTTCACATTACGTCTGGACAGACTGTATTCCAAACGTGGGTCTAGCATGTACACAAAGCTTGACATAGTGATGGTTGTGGGTTGTTTGTTGACGCTGGGTAGGTGGGACACTAAGGCTTGCAATTGGCATGTGCATGTTTTATATCGATCAGCAAATACGTAGGTTCAGGGCTAGAATCAATATCTAAATCAATATAATTGTGTGCTTGCTAGTAGTTCACAGACACAACGGTAATTCTAGAGATGCGCATGCTAGCTAATTGATAAATACTGCGAATGTGTTAGACAGATCTGAAATAGACTGAAACTGCGAAATCCAATTACAGTTTATCAATAGTATGTTCAACGTACACCTTATAAATTATTATATTAGTACATAGCTTAAGCACTAAACCTGTCTTAAGATATCGTGATGTCACTCTAGCAACACGAGCGTGTGCGTTTTGGTGCTTACAGTAAAAACACTTTCAATTTCCTACACAACTAGCGTCGAATGGCCGTTGTTCATGGTCGCAAAGGTCATAGAAACGGTAATGCAATCATTCGGTTATACTACCCCAATTTGGAAAGTACGCATCCACACTTAAAATTAATTGAATCGTGTTCGCAAATATATTTATTTTCGTGAATTAGCTGAAATAAAAATATTTGAAAAGCGGAGCCCAAGACGTTTGCTTCTATCAATAACGACTTTTATCCAATTATTTTGAATTAAAATGCGTTGTATGTTGTATGTTGTATACTATTTCCGAACATTTGAATATTCTCAACACACGAACGGTGGGACCATAACGATTTTTGTACCTTTTATTTAATGATAAGGTTTTGTGCACAATTTCATTCCCGTTCTTAACTATACACATCGGCTTTGACCAAGTTCTTAGATATAGAATTTGGGCTGTAATGAATAATGTACAGAACGAAATATATTTAAAAATTATTAATTAATCCATACAATAGTGGTATTTGCTGCGTAAGTAGGAGATTCAATTATCGAAAGGCACCAATTACATTGCCAGACATGATTAATGTAATTTGTAGGATGGATGTGTTATTGCCAATTTAGGTAGAATATGATGAACGTACGTCTACATACTACAGTTATCTACTACATTAGTATGATTGCAGTATAAGTAGTAGCACATGTGATGTTTTGATCTAATTTAAGCACGAACAAGATGCTCTATAGCTATTCGAGTAAAACAGCGGCGTCATCTATTTGCTATGTGTGGCCGCTGCTAGCTAGCGCCAAAAATCGAACACATTCAGTCAGTATGTGTAGTATGTATGCATAATTGTGGCGCACACGCTGCATATTATTCAGTATATACTCACCCTTTTCTGTCTGTCATGTGTGGTCGTGTGTATAATGCTAATGCACCTCTATTGACTCGCTACACCGAATCCACACCGGATGCAAAACAAGTTGCCAAGAACAGAACTGCAATAAGAGCGTCTACTGTGTGATGTAGAATGTAAATATTTCGAAGCGCGCTTCGCGTGGGATTTCTTGTGATCAGCCCTCGTCTAGATGTACGAAGCGTTGTTGTTTCCCCAATCGGATTCAGTTCATCCACTACAGTCGTTTGAATCGTATCGCTCGTACAGCAAAAAAAACCCTCAAACCCCTCATCGTCAAAATGCTCCGTCGCCCAACCTGGCTAATGGACCCGATTGAGTACAATATTCTGGTCAAGTTGCACACCGCTGGCATCGAACACAGCCGCGACAGCATCGAACGCAACATTCGCTGGAATCAGAGGTAAATGTGATCCTGCACAACGCACAACGTACAGATGTGCATGCCATCGAAACCACTTCATATTTTTCATGGTAAAAGTTATATCCATGTGAAAATGTATAAGGTAGAAGAAAACAATATCAAGACAAGCTTTCTTCTCATTAGCACATATTATGTTGAAGAAAGTCCTGGATTCTGGATTATATGCAGTGAGTATCTGATTACCTGCCACCTACGTGCAGGGAGAACAACTTATTCAATCCAAAAAGCCCACATTATTACAGTTTATTAAACATTAGACATATTCACATTTTACAATTTATTTAGCATGTTTTAACTTAATGTTTTAGACTCTGCAGCTTATTTTGTGGAAAAATACCCACATTCGTTCAATTTGTACCACCACACATGAAGCCATTGTCATGACTAGTTACTAGAGTTTTAGAGCCCCTCGAGATTTTTATATAAAAAAGTTTATGTCATTCTAACGTTTCATGAAAACAAAATTAATAAAATGCAAACCATTAGGTCTCTACATTTTGTTGAAAATGACACATGTGACTGAATAAGTTCGTCTCGCATATAGAAAAATACACGTTGAGGATCATGTACAGTCGCTTTTATGTTTTTGCAGTGTGCGATGCCTCGGAAACGCACCCAAATAATTATGTCCCAACCTCCATACTACCCCCATACAATCTCTATACAATCAAGCATGGTGGTGGCAACATAATTGATTGTTACGAAGCGTATTCTTCTATCTAATTCTCTGTCCGATCAATTATGGTGGAATTTCACTTCTACTTTCATTTCTAAATTCAATTGAGAGGCCGTGTTTAACATTTGTCATGATATCTTTTGCAATCGGCTTACGCAGTGATAACGAATTATTTATGCATTTGATGAAAATTATAATCTGGCTCTGTCTTCTGCCTGAAACTGTTTTGCGATTTCCCATGCCTCTAATTCTTTGGCCGCAACTGCATTATACACTGCATTATACAGTGGGTTGCAATATGAAGTTACCAAGCACCATGCTGGACTTTGGAGCTCATTTTCACAGAACTGGGTGCTCCAAATGACCTGAAT
>JANTBZ010019880.1:0-13813 GCA_024741255.1 Exechia fusca
ACGATAACGATAATGGACTTCTCAATTATCGATTACCGATAATAAGAAACCTCCGATAATCTGCAATCCCTAGTTGACAACGATGTTCGTACATTCTTTCGAATGATGAGGACTTGTGCACAATTCCATTACATTTTATTTGAGTACTCGCTCATTGTTCTATATTAAACCGTAGAAAAGTTATGATTCCGTAATCAATCATGTTATACGGAATATTTGTACCGGGAGAAATATTTTATTTCGCTCTCCATACAAAATATCCATGCTTCATCTTCGGTTTATTGGACAAATTTATTAGAAGGTATAATTGCATTGTGCTCGGATCCTCATCATTCAATTTTTTTAGATATAATAATAGAATTGTGGTTTCTTAACATAACTACATCATTACATCTTTTGTAGCTGTGTCCCATCTCCTATGAGCCGAAAAATCAGGCATGTTTCAAAACAATGAGCTAGGATAGAACGTAATTCAGCCTACAAAGCTGAATGTTTTTAGGAAAAAATGATGCATGCGAAAATATAACCTGCCCAAAAATCAATTAAGAACTCCATAGTTTTGGTTGGAGTATTTTGTCTATTTGCCATGGAATAAAGCGCATCGTAAGCGCAAGTGTATTTACTTGCTCAAACAACACAATCAACTTGGGCATAGCAACCACTCAATCGATTTGACAACGCTCGCGCCAGTCAAAAGCTTTGCGAATCTACGGAAACATTCGCACGTAGATTCGCGCTGCTCGAAGATGTCTACACATTCGCTTGACGATGAGGACGAAAAGGCTGCCCCGCTGGAGCCGACCATCATCGTCAAATCGCCCTTCGATCTGGCCGACGATCCGCTGATCGACATCGACCGCAGTCCGGAGTCGTTCATATCGGGCCCGGTGCTGAGCGAGGGGGGCACAATCGATGTGGGCATTCTGGAATATAAGTGAGTCGTGTCAGGTCGAATGAAAATATTTGTGAAAATATTCGTGTTGACGAAAAATGTTTGAGCTTTTCCATTCGTGTTATGACAATTAAATTCTAAACACAAATATTTATGTATTGGTGTATCTATAAATATTTACGTTTTTGTCTTGTGCAGAGAATCCTTTGGCTTCAACTGTCAGCGGCCTTTCAACATTTGCCTGCTGGTTCCGGACGTGCTGGTCTGGGCATCGGGCAATTTTCTGCATTTCTTCACCATATCAACGAAGCAAATGACCACGAGACGCTGTTCGACCGGCGGCGGAATCGGCTTCATTACCGTATGTAGCAATGCGCATGATTGAAGTGAAGCCATTTCGATATCAAATGTATAAGACTGTTTTATGAGATTAGAATGACGTACACATATTTTGCTATTTATAAGGCAACAATCATCAATCTTTGTATCCAATCAATCACAATTCATGTGGAAAATCTTCTTCTTAAAGGTAAGGTGAGGTAAATCTTCTTAAAGGTATCTAGGAAGGAGCCAACGCTTGAAGTAGATCATTCTGACTGCCTCCAACTTACTTACTGCATATATTTCCTCTCCTCCCCCGCAGAAAAACCCCAACCCCAAGTACAACTACCTCACCGTCGCCGAGAACGGCACCGATCCGCCCATCATCATGTACTCCTACCCGGAAATGCAAGCGGTCGCCATGTGCGAGCACGGCGCCGTCGCCGGCTACACGAACATCGACTACTCCGGCGACGGCGAGGTGATGGCCTCGCAGGCCTCCCAGCCCGACTTCATGCTCACCCTGTGGCGCTGGAAGTCCGGCTCCGTCATCCTGCAGACGCGCGCCTTCCAGAACACCGTCTATCGCGTGCGCTTCTCCTCCTACCATCCTGGAGTGCTCAGCTCGTGCGGCATCGGTCACATCAAGTTCTGGGCCGTCTGCGAGACGTTCACCGGCCTCAAGCTACTCGGTACGCACGGCCGCTTCGGCCGCACCGAGCAGAGCGACATCCTAACGGCCTACACGATGCCGGTCAGCTGCACGCTGTCGGGCAGCGAGTGGGGCAACATCCTGGTGTGGGACGAGGGTCTGATCAAGTTCGAGGTGTGCCGCAAGGGCCGGCTGCAGTGCCATGCGGGTGCCATCTACGAGCTGCAGCTGCGCGACAACAATGAGGTGATGTCCGTCGGGCAGGACGGCTACGTGCGCATCTGGTCGTGGGACACGGTGGAGCTGGCCGATCCGCCCGATGACGATAGGTTTGTGGAGATTGAGCCGGTGTACGAGTATCGGGTGGGCGATGAGCTGGATCAGGCGCAGTTGAGGATGGTGGTGCGCAGGGATGAGGAGACGAACTGGTGGTATGCGCAGGACGCGAACGGCGGCATCTGGATGGTGGATCTGAGTCCGGAGGTGGAGACGCAGCCGTCGGAGCGACTGTTCCGGTGTCATTCGGATAGCGTGGTGGCGGTGGCCGCGTGTCCGACGGCGGCGTTTGTGGTGACGTTCGGCGATGATGGAAGGGCGCATGTTTACGACTATCTGGGCAAGGGACTGGTGCTGGTGAAGGATTTCCGGACGAAGGGTCGGTGTATGCAGTGGCTGCCGCTGAAGGTGGATGAGACGGGGTCGATGCTGGTGCTGGGCTTCGAGGATGGTGTGGTGCGAACGGTGTCGTTGGACGTGAAGCGGATGCAGATGCAGCTGGTGCAGGTGTGGAAGCCGCATCGGATGGCGCTGACGCGAGTGACGCTGAATGCGGAGGGCACGTTGATGGTGACGGGCGCGGAGGATGGGACTTTGTTTGTGCACCGGGTGGTGCCGGCGGAGCCGTTCGTGCGGTTTGCTCCGGTGGGCTATGTGTGTACGGATTCGGCGCCGACGGCGTTCAATTGGCATCTGAATAAGGTGAGGGTTCGGGGAAGAGTTTAGCCTATTGCATATAAAATCCGTAACACCTCTTGCAGAAAAACACCATCATCGTCGGCTGCAAACTGGGCGAAGTGCTCGAGATGACGCTGCCCGACGCCATCCATGCGCCCAAAGCGAAGACCTATCAGCTGGAGGGCATCGCCCAGAAGAAGGTCAAGTTCAAGTCACGCAAGTCCGAGCTGCGTCGCGAGATCCATTTGGCCAAGATCGCCGAGATCAAGCTGGAGAAACGGAAGCGCAAGCAATTGGAGATGGAGCGGCTGCGCAAGGAGAACAAGGACATCAAAATCGACGAGGATGCGTTTTTGGGTGAGAAGCAAGCTATTTTTCCATGAGAGTTTTGTTCCTATCGCTTCAATTGACCCAATCAGCCGACTCCGAATCCGACGAGGAGCTCGAGCCGCTCTACTATCCGCCCGTCGCCAATCGGGTGCATTGGCTGCAATACACGGCGGCTGGCACGATCTGGCTGTCGATGAGCGGCTACGATTGTGGCTATGTGTACGACTGTCAGTTCGACAAGAATCCGCCAATCAGGTGCACGCCGATCAGGGACGCCGAGGACACGGAGATCACATCGTACATGTACTACGACGACAAGAAGTACCTGATCTGTGGCATGTCCGACGGTTCGGTGCGCATCAATCGGGTGAAACCGGATCATACGGATCTCTCCGACTATTGGCTGCTGACCATGCACGATAACGAGACCGGTGCCATCATGGACATGTGCCTGAGCTTCGATCAGCAGCACATGTTCACGGTCGGCGCGGATGGCAATATTTTCTCGTTCCGATGGTCGAAGCCAGCGAAGAAACCAGTGGTAGCGAAAATCGAGAAGCCGCTACCCAAAGATCTGGAAGTCGTGGACATAACCGATCCGGAAACGCTCTCGATTGAGGAGCAGAAGCAGAAGGACAACGCAGACGCCCGGGCTCTGGTGGCCAATGCGAACAAGGACATTGTGCTACGGATCATCGACATGTACCGCAATGAGTTCGATGGTCTGATGCAGCGAAACCAGCAGATTGTCGAGACGCAACAAATCGACCAGGAGGCAATTGTGTTGGATCAGCGAATAACCGACAGTTTGCAGACTACCATGAAGACTGCAGCCGATTTGGTGCGTCGCAAGTTGGCATATGACTTGGAGAAGAACCGTTTGCTGGTTGATAAGGCGAAGCAGTATTTTCTCGATCCCGTCGAGGATTTGGTGACCCAGGTGTTTGCTTTGGAGTGAGTAGTACAAGTACTAGATATATTTGAACAGTTATACACAATTATACTATTCATTTGAATAGGACTGATGAATCCGTCAAGACATTCCGAGTTACAGAACTGACTGCCGATTTCTACGAACTCGTTGAATTGGCCGAACGGAACATTCAAATTGACCTCGAGATGAGACGGTATGTAAACGATTGTTACTAAATTGTTGGTAAATTTTAATATCGTGCTTCGAGCAAATATGTGATAGTATAACCCTATAACTCTATAACTTACATTTGTTAATGCTTTCACGGATAAGTATATCGATACATGAAGCATATCGATGCTTGACTCAAGAACCGTAAGTAGTATTTTGGGTAAATTGTAACCATTATTGACTTTGTATTACCTAAATATGTATATCTCTTTATTAAATGTTGACCATTATCTCGCAACGCCAGCGTCAAAGTGATCGTCGAGGACGTGGCCCAAGAAGTCACCCAAACCCATGTCAGGCAATTGGAATCGTTCCTCGAAGTGCTCTCGGACTCGACCATCGAACTGCGACTCGGTTTGCAACTCAGCCGACTTCTGCGGAAATACCGTGCTCGTAAAGAAGCCGAACGCCTGAGCCAACTTCAGTGGAGTCACATCTACTCAATCAAACCGGATCCGAACAAAGATGATCCGGCGGACACGGCAGCGATTGCGGCGGCTGCCGCCAGTATCGGTGACTACAAGCTGCGCACCGATGAGAACTACGTGTGCACCGAAGATGAGTTCAGCTCCGTGTCGATGAAGTACAAGCAATTGTTGATGGTGCGCGAGGAGCTCGGCATGATTCGCAGCAACTTCAACCGAGAGGTGTTCAAAATGCGCAGCATCAAACAGGAACTGATTGCCTACATCAAGGACAGGCGAGATCATTTGGAGACGGTGGTGCACAAGGAAATCGATGCTGCCTTACATCAGATTCCGCTGGAAATTACGACATCGTTCGATGAGTTGGAATTTCCGGAAAGCACATTCGGTATAGATTTCCGTACCGTCTCGACACCAAAAATCGAGTTCGAGGTTCAGTTCAACTCCTTCACTTCAGACTTTGAGCACATTCCGATTTTCATTGTCAACCAGAAGCGATATCAAACCATGATGAGCGATGCGGATAAAAACTACAATTTGATGGTGGAAATCATTGAGATGCGCAAGGAGGAGCGACTTTTCGAGCAACGGCAGCAAATCGAAGACATCAATGCACGCGTCAAACGATTCGACGAAGAGATCAAAAAACTGAATCAATCACGCCTGAAGATCGAAGTTGAAGCCAAATTCTTGGACATCTTCCAGTTGACATTATTCCAAGAGGCGTGGGTGTTGCGCGATTTCAAACAGCTCGAAGATAAATTGCGAGCTAATGTCAATGAGAAGATCATGGAACAAAACGAGATCAATGCCGATCTCAAAATGCAAAAGCAGAACATCGATAGCAGCCAGAAAAAAATCGAGCAGAACGACATCGATTCGAAAGCATTGACAACTCAATTCATGGCTGCAATAGCCGGTACCAAGTACTACGATTTCCTGCGGAAGACGTACAAGAAGAAGTTCCGACTTCCGAAGGTCTACGATCCGGATAGTAAGTTGTGATATACAATTATAGTATTTTAACCTTGAATAATGTTTTATTTTGTCCACAGTGGAAGAACTTTCATCCGAATCATCCGACGAGTCGAGCTCGGAAGAAGAGGACGACGGCGTCAGCAAGGACTCGATGGACATTGGTGTCGTGCATTTTGACGAAACGATATGCCCGATCGGATGCGATCGTACCCTGTACGATCTAACATTCGTGATGAGGAGTCGCCGTCATGCGTTGGAAGCCCAGTCCAGAGACGCCAATACGTCCATCAAAGAATGCAACAATGCCATAGAACAACTGCTTCGCGATCGACAGGGAGTGGAGTTCGATTTGAACATTCGCCAACAGGAACTCCAGAAATTCCTCATGCAGAAGCAAACCACCCTGAACGAAATCGACACCATCGTCATCATTAACATGAGCCAGATGCGACATTTCGAGAACATGCTGCAGTTCGAGGACATCGACAGCACCATTCTGTTCAGCAACGAGTGCATCGACGGACTGTACAAACGAGTGGGCGAGATCGAGCTGGAGACGGCGCGCGTTCGCCTGCAGCATCGCGCCAACGTCATTCATCTGGGTCGCATGAAGACCGACTGCAAGTTCATGGAAACGCAGCTGGCCGAGCTGTGCGAGGAATTCGACGAGGCCATCATCCGGCGGTTCGGCATCAAGGTAACGCTGGACGAACTGCAGAAGGGCGTTTTGCGGCGCATGGTCTTCGATCTGCGAGCCAGCACGGAACTGATGCAGAGGGAGTATGCTGCGAAGGCGACCCGGTTGCGGGCGATCCTGGCAGACCGCCAGAACTCGCTCAAGTGCGTGATGGAGCAGGAGATCGAAAAGCTGAACGTGTTGACGGTGTTGAATGAGGAGAAGACCTGGCTGCAATCCCAGACGAAAGTGAACAACGTGTCGAAAGTGTCGAAGGTCGACATTGGAGAGTATAAGGTTGACATAGCAAAGTTCGCCAAACTGGCTCGACGACAGCAGAAAGAAATAGCGGTAAGTGGCAGATGATAGACTTGTCCAAATCGAAATAGTCATTATATTCATTATCCAACACTAATGCATTCTGTATCTTCCGCAGATGCTCGAAGATGAAATTCGAATGCTGCAAAAGAAGGCCAAGAACTACGAGAAGCTCACTCAGCCAGACGACAGCGATGAAGAGTTCGAGAATCCCCCGTATCACGGACCCATTTTCAGCACCGAGAACTCGATCCGTTCCGAGCAACCAGATATCGTCCAGCAGGTCGTAGATGAGTACATCGAAGAGAACTTCGGTGACAAAGTCGATTCGAATCAACGTCGCAACATTGCGAGTCAAATCAACAGTCACATCAACAGTATCACGAATGATTTGTTCTCGACCGAAGAACAAGGAACGGCACAGATGGAAGATGTCATCCGCAGCATCAGTCAAGTATTGCCAGGCGTCAACATCAATGAGCTATTCCACCGGCTGTCCGTCCGGCGTGAGTCGATTGCCGCAGAGTATACCATCGAAGAGCTTGTCAAATCCGTGATAGACGATACGATTGAATCGGCCATCGGTTCGAAATCCAGAGCCATTGGTAGTCTGGTATCAGGATCGCTGAAGAATCTGTGCAGTGCTATGGAAGTGGAAGATGTGTGCAAAGCAGAAACTATTGAACAGATTGCAAATTCAGTTCGATTGTCGACGCAGAAACCAATCAGTAGTGAAGCTGTCGACAAGCAAGCTATTTTGGATGACGTGATGACCCATGCGCAGGATAACCTAATGTCTGAGCTTAGTGCCGATGTGATTAAGGATTTAATTGATCAGATTGTAGACAAGTTGGGCGATTCTTCTAATCAATAATGGATTCTATATTTAACAAATATATAATAGGTTAACCGATACTATCTGTGTTCTGTAAGGACTTCTTCTTGATATTATTTGTCTCAAGTGCCTCTTTTCCATCTACTGCTGCTGCGACTGCCTGCGCCTCGCCGTCTTCCCGAATATCCTCAAGAAACGCATACAAATCCGCACCACCCGAATCGTCGCCTTGAACCGAATCCTCGCCTTCTGTCGCGCCATCCGCTTCTTCCACTCCTCGTCGCGCGACGGCAACTCCTCCAGATACCGGAACACCGCCTCGTTCTCCGGATCGGCGATCGCCAGCACCGCCAGACACCCGTCGACCGTGCCCAGCACCAGCCCCTTGCCATCGGGCGTGCTCTTGATCGACGTCAGCTCCGTCTGCATGCGATAGTTCGCAATCATCTGCGTGTCCTCCGTCCGGAACACGCGCAACGTCTTCTTGCCACTGTGATAGTACAGCACATACTCGTCGCCCTCCGTGAACATGCAGATCACCGTGAACACGCCCTCCGCCACCTTCGGGATGTACGTCTTGGCCGTGGTTCCCTTTCGCAGCTCCAGCAACTCCAATCCACCTCTCGGCGGCGCATACAGCCCAAATTTGCCATCGCGCGTGCAGCTGCCACCCCACTTCGGAATTGAACGCACGTGCTTCTTGCTGCGGATGTCCAGCACGCTGCCCTTCTCGCTGGTCATCACCGCCACCTGATGCGCCTTGTTCGGCATCGCAATCAGCGCAATCACGTCCTTGATCGCGCAGCTGCGCAGCGACACCTTGTGCACAACCGCCCCCGTCGACGCATTGAACACGCTCAGCGCGTCACGCACGCTCTTATCGACTGATACGCATACGATATGCGCCCCATCGGCGCTGACCACCGCACGGCGGAACGCGATGCCAGCCACCATGCGGAAGGCAAACTCGAAGCTAAACAGCACGGTGCCCTCGGGAACCGCTCGCACGACGCCCAGCGCCTGCAGCACCACCTTGTTGGAGTCCTCCTTCGGACGCTGCTTGCCAGCATCGCCGCCGCCGCCTCCGCCTTCGGCCGCTGGGTCCTTCTTGGTTTGCATGCGCTCGCACGAGATCACCAGCACTTTGTCGCCGCCGTCGAGGAACTTGATCTGCTGGATGCCCGGCTGATCGGCGCGGAACAGCACCTGCTCGGAGACGCGATTCCACACCAGCAGCTTGCCCGTCTCCGACGACAGGATGTACTTGCCGTCGGGCGTGATCTCGGCGTGCGTCACAATGGCGCCCAGATGCGAGTCCGACAGTCGGGTGAGCAGTTGGCCGGATCGGATGTTCCAGACGCCGACGCAGCCGCGCGTCACCGTGGCCGCCATGTCGGTCTCCGACAGGCTGATGTTGTCGATCTGCAGCTCGTGCCGATCGATCACGTGCACCTTCTCGAAGATGTTGTTGATGTTCCAGATCTTCACCGAGCGGTCGATGGACGAGGTGATGACGCTATTCCAGGTGGCGATGGTCAGCGATTCGAGCTGGATGATGCGCCCGAAGTGGGCGTCGAGGACTTTGACCAGCTGACAGGTGTCCAGCGACCAGACGTAGAGGCTCTTGCGCACGCCGGAGACGGCAAAGTTCATGGCCGCACTGTACATGACCGAGTTGGAGACCATCATTTTGGTGGTGATGTTGCGGACGCCGTGCGGTAGCGGTAGGTAGAAGACTTGCACAGCCGGTGGAGAGTTAGGTTCCGATTCTGCGGGGTCTACAACTTCAATTGGAGCATCTGCGACGTCAGCATCAGCAGCTTCGCTATCGACCTCGGTCTCTGCGTCCTCACCCTCAGTATCCGCAGTTCCGCCATCCGACGCGATTATCTCAGCGCCGAATATAATTTCGTCCTCCACGACGACCTCGGCCAATCGCCAGATAGCGAATCCCCGGCTAGTGGTGCCGAGCAGAATTTTATTCGGCTCATCGTACTTCAGCTGCAGCACCGCTTCAGTCGGATCCTCCGAGAAGCGTGGCAAATCTGCAACGCGTTTCCACTCCATCAGCTCGACGTCGAATTCTACTCTGCTGACCTGATAGTCATCCTCCACGGCATCGGCAGCACGTTCAGTGCAGCAACAGTATGCAACCGAGTCGCCATCGTAAGCGAGCGCACTGTGGAAGAGCAGCGGAGCAGCATGGGTGCCTTCGTGATGGGTGTCGAGACGTAGGCGGGTGTCGTTTATCTGTCCGGACCACGAGATGATGTGATGATTCAAGGGATCGGCGATGCGGACAACTGTGGATAAGGTTTGTGTTAGGATTTCACATGTTGTCGGATTTCACAATCAACATACCCAACATCTCCCATTCGGAAGTGATGAACTCAAAGTCAGTTGCATCCACGAAGGCTCCGCGCATATCGAATCTTGCCCACTTTCGATAAGAGTGGATGATGAGACTGGAACATTAAATGTTAGAGAATTTGAATTTTGAGGTCCTGAAGCATCTTTCTACAACTCACTTCTGATTCAGCAAGAACACCCCCGACACCGGCTCCGCCGCCCCAAACGGATTGTTCACAATCGTAAACTCACTCGACAGCATATTCAACAGCACCGACTGATTGTTGTTCGTATACGCCGCCGCCCACTTGTTATCCGGACTCAGCACCAGCTGCTGCATAATGCCCTCGATGCCCGGATTCACATCCCTCGTCAGATCCGACGTCGACAGATCCCACGTGATGAATCGCGTCGATATCGACACCATGTACCGAAAATCATTCGTAATCACGAACCCGAACACCGCAAACTGATGTCCCTCCAGCGAATACTTCAACGGTCCGCCCGGCGTGTGCAGACAGTGGTTCAGCGGCAGCAACGAACAATGCCTCGGTCCTCCCGCATCGCAGGCACGCAACAGCATCTTGATGTTCCGATTGCCCCCGATCTCGGGCAGCAGCCTTCCGACCAGCTGCGGTGCCAGCATATTCGGATACACGGCCAAAATCGCACCGCCCAAGCGCAGCGCATCCGCGACCAGCATCAACTCACGCCTCGCGTCCTTATCGTCCGTATTGCACGAGGCGTCCTCAAAATCCGCCAGCACCGCTTGCAGCGGACAACTCGACAGCTTCGCATGGATCCAGTCGTAGTTGAACAGCACATGCTCGTACAGATCGCCGAACCGCCGTGATCGCACCAGATGATAGGGCAGTTCGCCGAACTTGCGCAAATTGTACCGCGAAATCTGGCCCTCGGCGTTGGTGAAGGCCAACGGTTGCACCGGCACCTTGCGATCGGCGGAGCCCTCCTTGTCCGTTAGGCCGAACCGGTGCCGCTGGATCTCGGTGAACTTGAAGGGCTTCGGACGGCCACCGCCCCAGATGCCCAGATAGTAGTCGGCGATGGACGAGTGAAAGTACGTGGCCATGTTCATGTTCTTGAAGTAGCGCTCGCGAGCGGTGTCGCGGAACTGGCGATGGTACCAGTTCATCACGTTGACGCCGTCCGCTTCGCGTTCACTGAGATAGTTGGGCAGATCGTTGCGGATGCGCGTCCACAGGAGTGGGGGAATGCGCCGCACTGGCGGCAGATGGTACTGGTAGACGTCGTCGAGGACTTTGTCGTCGAGTGAGATGAGATCTTCCAGTTCGGACTCGGAGAGGCCGGATTTGGCTGCGGTGATGTAGGCGAGGGCGTGGAAGACGAGAATGCGACCGTGCTGGGGAGATGAGGAATCGATAAAACAATTGCCTTTCAAATCTATTTAGTCTTCATCTTACCTGCTTCTCGATACGCTCGAACAGCATCATAATCGAGTCCATCACCGTACTGGCCAGTTGCGTCTCCTGCGGTCTCGTATAGCTGCGCCAACGGCAAATCTCCGCAAACACCAGCTTCACGAAAATGGGCAACGAACACTTGGCAATGGCGTTGCTCACGAGTCGCCACTGGTAGTTGTTCAGATCGCGACAGGCCGTGTTCATCCACATCCTATCCGAATCAAAATAGTCGTTATTTCGAATATTTTTCCCAACTCCTCCAACACTCACTTTATCACATTAATCGCCAAATCCTCGCCCAGCGCCGTCACCTCCACAAAATTGTCATCGATATCAATCAACCGCCGCAAGAAATGATACTCCCTCGACACCATCGGATTCGACTCCTCGTTCGCGCACGACAGCACAATCTTCGCATGTGCCGGCAACCGCGTCGGTAGCCACGACACCTTGCTTGCATCCTGCGCGCCCGTCAGCTGATCCACCGAGTCCAGAAAGAAGAACAACGGCTGCTGCTTGCTCGCATATGTCAGCAAATGCTTGAAATGCGCCGTCAGCGGCACCAAATCATCCGGTATATTCTCGAAGGGCAGCGCAAAATTATACGAGATCTGCTGGCATATCGAGATCAACGTCGGCGTCAGAGCCGACGAATCGGGCGTCGTTCCCAAGAACCGCACGATATTAATCGGCCTCACATCGGCGAACCACTTGGTCAGCGCCAGCGAGGCGCTCTTCGCCAGCAGCGACGTCTTGCCACAGCCTCCCTCGCCGTACAGCACCAGCGGCTTCTCCGACTCCGAGCGCATGTACCGCTCAATGTGAATCAGATTCTCCTCGCGCCCGTAGAACACCTTCACCGAATTGTTGCACGCATGCAAGTGCTGCAGAATCTCCGTCACGATTTGACCCTGGGCGCTCGAGTCCTCCTTGCGCATCGCCCGATCCACCAGCTTCACGATGTTCTTGTAGAAATGCGCAATGAAGTGGTTCAGATACTGGCCGTGCGTCTCCGTGTCCAGACCCTCGCGCCCGATCCACTCGACCGTGTAGGTCTGCATGTTGGACGTCTCAATCTTGTCGGGCAGTCGCTCGTCGCGCAGGTTCGCCAGCAGCTTCGACGACTCCGTGTCCAGACTCCGATTGATAATATCGACGAACAGACACGCCTTCTTCAGGTTCTGCAGGTTGATGTTGTTGATGTAGCGCACATAGGCCAGACAGTGGTTCTTTGTGTTGCGCACGTTCAACACTCCATTGATGACCTCGCGCTCCGTCACCGACATGAAGTAGTTGTGCATGATCTCCTTCGTGAAACCGCCGTTCGAGTACAGCGAAGCGGCCGCCTTGCGCAGCAGCTTCTGCATCTTGTTCAGGATGTCCCACCACGTGGCCTGATCTTCGGCCTGCAGCTTCGGCACGCGCTTGTTGTTGAAGTTGATCAGAATCGACGAGATTGGCTGCAACACCGAAATCGGCGGCACTGCATTGGCGTCCTTTTTGTACCACGTGTCCAGCAGGATGCCATCGACTCCGAGAGCCGTCAGCTCGTCGCGCAACTGCTGCAGCTCCGACGACAGGATGTACGTCGGGATGGGGCGGTAGCCGTACTTCTGGCCGAGGAACACGACAAAGTTGGGGCCCATCGAGAGACGCTGACAGTTCTCGATCTCCTTCATGCAGAGTTCGGTGGTCATGTGATCGTCGGTGGCCTCGTCGCGGACGCCCCAGCGCATGTCGACGACCTGCGGGGGTGAGCAAGAGTAACCAGTAGCAATATATATAGACAAGAAGCGAACGAACGAGCGAACTCAACAAGTCATTCATGCATAATCCACTCAATGGAGCGTGCGTGACGGCGTTCGTGAATGAAACCGGTGGCGGTGAACGTCGGGATTCTAAGCACATAAAGATTAACGGTTTCATTCATGAAACAGAAGCGACGACGACGAAGACGACGATCCAAAGAGGGTGGTCGCGCCGCAAGCGCCCACATTGCTGGCAAACTTTCTTAGGCGGCGTATTTCAGCCCGTGCTCACGTCATTGACCGTGACCTTTGTGCCAGAGGGGCTGGTTTGACGTAGAATATACCTGCGTGCAAGCCTCATTCGTCCCATCCTCATCGACTGTCGTGCTGTGTTTGGTCGATACTCGACGCATAGCGCGACTAATGAGCAACCTGCGCGAAACTCCAGGCCGTGCGCTATGGCAACCAATCGTGTGTGTCGAGTGCCGTCGCTCTGCTGACTGAGAAGGGATGAGTGCGAGGTGGATCGCGGAGATCGAAGAGTGCATTTCAGTTGTAAAACTAGAAGTAAAATAAAAATACACGTCTGAAAGGATTTCAGCCAATTGATTATAACTTTCCAGTGAGAGCCCTCATGACATCGTCTGAATCCTCTCTGTAATATTGCATCAAAAATCAGAGTGAATTTTTCAATTTAAGGTCGAACGGATGAGACGTTGAAGGATTCAATTTGGGTAATATGTGAACAC
>JANTBZ010019991.1:0-33581 GCA_024741255.1 Exechia fusca
ACAACGCAAACACTCCTCTTGTATACACAAAACGCACACGCATACACACATGCTCGCACACACACACACACACTCGCAAACTCGGGGTGCGCAAAGTAAAACATACACACAACACACAAACACACACACACATACAGTTGGTGAACAGAATGCTCAAACAATGCCACACACACACACACACACACACACACACACACACACACTCACACGGCGCACAGTGATGTTGTTGTAGCAAAAAAGTACACACACGCAGCCATATACACTCCGCGTATCGCACGAGAATACACATGAGTGCGATGCAAAACGATTAGGGTATTATCATTATCGATGCAATTCGGACAGTCTGGTACAGATTCTAGATTAGCGATGTTCGTCACTTTCGATTTTTCGACACCCACGCACGCACACATACACACGTACACATACGGCACCTCATATGCTGCTACAGCACCACAGGCAATTTTCGGCACAAAGATTTTTCTTCCACAGCCATCCTAAAAAAATCACTAACGCGCAAGACCGACTGCGACCGACTCCGATGACGATTGAAAATGCACTGAACGGAAAATGAGAATTGAGAATGAGAACAGAGAGAGATAAGATTGGAGAAGTGAGAGTGAGCAGGGTAGCCGAAAGTGAATTAGTGTTGTTCGTACCTTTTTGGGACAACAAGTTTAAAGTTTTAGAAAATAGTTGAAAATGTATGAGCGAATAAAATAGCTGATCGAGGTTCATTGAAATATAATAATTCAAAAAATAAATTAGTTGATTTAGTATTTATATTATTTATGTATTTTCCATTTTTTGTAAATATTGGAATGCCTTGGAAAACAGGCAGGTTTTGGCAACTCGACGAGTTATCTTGCCATATTTTTCCAAAATATATATTAAATTATATTTTATTTTCCATTTACGTAATATAAGCTCAAAGTGCAATAAAGAGAGCGAGGGAGAAAATAAAGGGAATAGGAATCGGGAATGGAATTCGCGGAATGCGATCCTTGAATCCTATATATAGGACCGTATATATACGGTTCGGAGTTCGGAGTTTGGAGATCTGAGTCTGCAAGCTGCAAGTACTAGATTTGACATGTGCAAACTTTCTACTTAAATTCGGTACCACTGCTTTCACCATGTGCGCTGTTTGCTGTTTGTTTATCAAAGATTTGCCGAGGGGTGAATCACTCAGTGTAAATCAGATCGTCAAAAATTACATGCAAATCTTATAGAAAATCTTCGGAAATCATCCGTAATCTATGGATATTCCTGGGTATGTCCGGACATTTTCGGAAATCGACGGACATTTTTGGTAATCTTTGGAAAAAATTATCACTGGACATCTTTAGAAATCCTCAAAAATCTTTGTAATTTCCGGAAATCTTACGAACTCTCTGGAAATCTCTGGAAATCTTTGGAAATCTCTGGAAATGTTCGGAATTCTCTGGAATTCTTAAAGATTTCCGGAAATTTGTGTACACCCCAAACAGAATGATTCGCCCCTCGAGATTCGCGAGCCACTTTCGATGTGCGTGCGTCTCGAAAACTGCCTAACATTTTAACTACACTTTAACAATGTCCGGTGAATCGTCCTCCATTCCATCCATTGCCAAAGAGGCAGTCCTCACGGCCAGCCACAAGATCGCCGACGAAACACCAGTCGTTCTTGGCTACGATTTCAACGACGGCATCAACTACGATGCTCTGCTGGGCTCTTATCTCAACTCTGGCTTTCAGGCCACCAATTTCGGCAAAGCGGTGCAGGAAATCAACAGAATGGTAAGTGGTTCGGCGTGCAGTTATAGGCGTTCGTTTCCTAATTGGTATCATCAATCTACGACATCCCATCCGTTCCCGCGCAGCTAGACAGTCGCGACATAGAACTCAACAAAGACCAGCTGGAACCGTACGAGGATGATGAATTCATCCGGCGCCGCACCAACTGCACCATTTTTCTCGGCTACACCTCGAACATGGTGTCGTCCGGTCTGCGCGAGACCATCAGATTTCTGGTGCAGCACAAGTTGATCGACTGCATTGTGGCGACAGCCGGCGGCGTCGAGGAGGACTTCATCAAGTGTCTGGCGCCAACGTATGTCGGCTCGTTCGAGCTGGACGGTCGCGAGTTGCGAGACAAGGGCATCAACCGGATTGGCAATCTGCTGGTGCCCAACGAGAACTACTGCAAGTTTGAGAACTGGGTGCTGCCGCTGTTCGACGAGATGCTGGCCGATCAGAAGGAACGTGGGATGCTTTGGACACCTTCGAAAATGATTCAAAGGTAGGTGTTTTATTTTTATTTTATCGCGATCAATGTGCTGCAATATGCGTTGATCAATTGACTGTGATCAATGTCAGACTGGGCGAGCGCATCAACGACGAATCGTCGATCTACTACTGGGCGGCAAAGAACAAAATCCCCGTCTTCAGTCCGGCACTGACGGACGGCAGTCTGGGCGACATGCTTTACTTCCATTCGTACAAGAATCCTGGCCTGGTGCTGGACATCATCAGCGATCTGCGGCGGCTCAACACGATGGCGGTGAAGGCGATCAACACGGGCATCCTTTGCGTTGGCGGCGGTGTGATCAAGCATCACATTTGTAACGCGAACTTGATGGTGAGTGCAATAGATTGATTCCGACTGGAATGTAGATGGGATAACGAGATTTTTTAAAATCCGCACAGCGCAATGGAGCCGATTTCTCGGTGTTTTTGAACACGGCGTCGGAGTTCGATGGCAGCGACAGCGGTGCTCGACCCGACGAGGCCATATCATGGGGTAAGATTCGAAAGGAAGCGACACCTGTGAAAATCTATGCGGAAGCCAGTCTGGTGTTGCCTTTGCTGGTTGGCCAGACTTTTGCAAAGAGACATTTCGAAAAGCTGAATAAAACGAAAGGCGAGTAAATGTTTTTTAATCCCATCAGAACACACAAATATCGCATTTATTTGTATGAAAAGTGCAAAATACAAATATGCAAGTTTTGCATTCGGTACTTCGGTATTTGGTCGTAAAGTATATATATAATGGTCGTGTATTAGGTAATGCTGTCAAGGAATTGTGTTTTGTGCTACTCATGCGTATATGGTGTTCGAGTGTATCTTGATGTTGAAAACTAACGGATAATAGTAAAAGACTATGTATATCACAGGTATTATAAAACAACTGAAAATTTAACTAAACCAAAATAGTTATTATGTAACATTTCGGCAACAATCGTATGTACATACATTTCGAAAGGATGAAACGCACACATTTTCCAACAATACAACATTTGCTACCTAAACGATATTGGTTCACGGATGGTGAACCAATCCAAAATATTTACATGGAATGCGTCGTTATCGCGTCAGGCAACTCATTTTGTATTGGCCAGAATGTATGTTCACGTTTCGTGTGTCCGGCATTGAATATTTGCTATGTTTTAATTATATGAATATTTGTTCTGGATGGGCTTGAGAATGGCAGATTGTTAGAATGGCATTGTTCAAAGTCTAATTCAACACTTTGTGGGTGAGTGGGGTGTGACTTTATAAAAGCTATGTTTTTGGTATTGATTTTCATGTTAGATCCAATAAAGCACGCAGTACATTGTGTATGACGAGGAATAATGTCTAACGTCATTTTAAACTTACAATAGAACAAATGTGTTTGTGTTAGGTATAAGTGGTCTAATTAAGTCGGAAAGCCAATTGATTGTTTTCGAAATGTTACAAAATGCGCACGAGAATCGTTGCCAAAGCCAAAAGTCCGATGCTGATCGTATGCCGGTACCCATTGCCGCATTGTTTGATGGTGCTTTCCTGTAGAAAAAAATGTAATGAGAGTATAGAATCGAATGTCGCCATGCACCGAAACTCCGTCCCCACAAACCGCAAACACTCACATTAGCATGTCGATTGATGCACTCGGTCGGCCGGCGTCGCTTCATCGGCACCGTATTGCGATAGCAAGCCAACGACTCATTACTGTACTCCTTGTCCTTGGGCAGGATGCGCAGCTTGTAGTGCGAATCGGTGCGCGTGCACAGATTGTCGTACACGAGCAGAATCAGATTGCTGCTCGGTATCTGATGCACAGAAAACGGTCTGAAACGGAAACGGAAGCGTACATGTACCACACCTGCTCTTCACCAATACAATTGCTGTGCTCAACTACGACCTGACAGTTAAGATGTTAAGCATATGTACTGAAATCTACTTGTTTCTCTGCATTTGGCAAAAATAATATCAAAATTCAATTTTTTGTTGAATGAACATTATTTATTCGTGTAAGAAAATATTATGGTAAAGTTTCACACGCTACTGAATTAAATAGATTTCAGTACATGGTTTAAACTTTAAATTTAGGCTCGTAAAATTCGAACGTACCTCTCGCAATCGCGTGCCGGAATCCGATACACCGACTTGGCGTTGTGCTGCTTATAGTTGGGCGGATACAGCGCGTACATCGTGATCTCCTGGTCGCACGGCTGGAGGCGCGTCCGATTGATCCGCGCTATGCGCTCCGGATGGCGCTTCTCGTCCGCCGGCATCTCGTTCGGTCCGTCGTTGAACGTCATGCCGTCCAGCGGTTGGGTCGTCGACGCATCGTAGTAGTCGTCGTACTGGCCGAACACCGCGGGCACCGGCAGCTGCGCCAGGGCGGCCATCCGGAGCGCTGACCACGCCAGCCAGCGGCCAGCCAGCCGCAGCATCGCGTGCAGCAGGACGAAGGGCGTGCGCAGCACGTTGCCCGGGCTGTTGCGATTGTTGTCCTCGAAGCACACGGCCTGATAGTCGGTGACGGTGATGGGCTGATAGACCTGCTCGGCGACCAGGCGCTCCATGATGCGGCCGCGCACCTCGCCGAAAAACTGGCCGGTGTGCTGGAGATCCTGCGAGACGACCACGTAGCCGTTGTTGTCCAGCACGAAGCACTCGACGTCGACCGGCTGTTCGGGATTGTCGGAGAAGCAGGGCCGATCGCAGGCCTCACCGCACTGCGCAGGGAACGAACATGTAAGTGGATACAAATCGAATTATTTTGTTTTAGGGCAATCAGTACGTTTAAACTTTAACTAATGGAACACAATTATGAATTTTGTGGTTGACATAAAAACTATATCTTCATTCATCTTTGTTCGTTCACCCAGAGGGCTTTGGAGAAATATGTGTGTTTCTTTTTAGACAACGCGAAGGCTCTTCTATTAGAACGAACTATTTCTCAGTAGTTGTTTCGTTTGTTAATAATATAGAAAAATGTTCAATTAACAAACCTGAATCATTGCAATACTTGTGTCAGTTCTAGTTTGCCTACAAATCGAACAAATTAGCATGTTTCAAATTTATGACCAAGGGAGTATTATGAATTATGACGTAAGCGTAAGGGTAAGGTAGTTTATATTATATTCACTCGAGTGATATTCTGGACACGTATAGCAAAAAAGTGGACTAGTGGGTTTTTTATATGATGCGCTTATACTTGGTTTCAATAAATAATATTTAAAAAATAATGTCAATACCTTTTATTCACTCTAAGTCTGGCTTTAAAAACAATTAAAATAAGTGGTTCAACCTAGACGCGATATTTCACATGCGTAATAAGTCGTGTGACATGTTATCCTTAAGGTTGATATGGAAATGATATACAGCAAAATTGGGCCCAAAAGATCAACCTTGATTTGACTTCAATTCATAGAACATCGAGTTCAGGAATAGAGTAGAACAAACTCACATTCAGTGATAAATATCAATTGTCTCGAAACCACGTGTATCAGCGTTCACGGAACCCCCTCAACTCTCTAGTCTCAACAATTGCGCTATACTCACATTGCTCGTGATGTTCTTGAACAAGGCGAACAGCGCGGAGTGCTGAAACTGGTATCCAACCACTGCCACAGGTGCCGATTTCTTGTCTTCGGTGTGGAAAATCGCATGGCTAGCGGTCACCAACGCTTTGGTGTTGAACCCGAATGCCGCATTTTCCGGTTCGAATAACGGTACAGAGAAAACGAAACTCTGCTGCTCGATGAAGTGCTGCTCAACGGCCCGTTTGTACCAGAGCTCGTCGACGGCGTGTTTGTTGTCGTTGCCAAAGTCGTGTCTGTATATAGAGCACATGGACGATAGTTATTGCGGGTGGTTGTATGCGAATCAAAATCACTTTACCCTGGATCCGCCTCCTCTTTGGCATTGTCGCGAATGTCTTTCCATCGCGTCAGGCCACTGTGCGTAGCCAAAAAGGCGACCTCTATGCCAAATTTCAGTTTGAGCTCATGTCTAGCCGCAGTCCGAGATAGCATATTGTGATGAAAGCAATCATAATTAGTAACATTCTCATGATATGCGCATAAATTATGTTGTCGGCTCCTTTGAAGTGTTTCTCGTCCATGTAGTTCGCTAAATGGGTTCTATTGGTCACAGCGAATAGGATATCTAATCTGATTGCAACAAACCACGTTACCTTGGCAATAAACCAATTAATACGGCTATTGGGCTAGGGCTATCCAGATACACGCATATACGATCATATGCATATGTTGTGAACATTTTGGGTGCGTGGGATGGTTATTATGTTTGATAGTGCATTGATTAATGAGAAGATGGGTGAAACAGAGATATTATATATTTGGAAACGGATTAAAAATGTTGGCGATTCCGTCGATTGGTGGTTGTGGTGGTTCGGTTGAAGATGGCGATAATGTTTGCGCATAATGATAGCGAACAACGGACGAATGAGTTATTATAAGTGGGATATACCGGTAACTTGATCGTGTTATCTACACACAAATTAATGGATCAGTCGATTTGTATCGACAGGTACTTCAAATGTTAACTTACATTTCTTTCGGATTGAAGGACACATTTCGGGAGAACCATTCGGTTGCTTTGGCATCGTAGACCAGACCCTGGACCAAATTTCTGTCGCCTGCATTGTATTATAATATTAGGTATAGTTGAGTGCAACACGTTGCTGACTCAATTCCCTACTTACAATATGTTTGTGGAGTACGATCTTTCCATTTCCAGGGCACTGTAGTTTTGAATTTTCGAAGGAAATGCAGAAACTCATCTTCTGGTGTGTCGAACGTCAAATTACTGTCCTTGCAGTATTCCCTGAAATCGAACCAACAATTGTTACAATTAGTCTCTCACGTATAGAACAACTATTGCTACTTACCATTTCGGATGAATTTTCCATTGGTGTCCTTCGAAGAACGACAGGAGGTCGCTTTTCTTGTTTAGCAACGTCATCTCTGAGTCGTTCGGATGCTGAATGCGGAAGGTGCCGTACGGTTCTGGATAGGTTATAACCAGCGTAAACGGCGATTTCGGCAGTGCGGTCCAAAAGTAATTCCGTTTCACTCGAGAAACACGACGCTGTTGTGAAAAATGTTTTGTTGGTGGGGTTCGTGCAACAGTTCTTCACTAGCAACCTGATTTCATTGGGAATCTTACCATTTTATCCATATGATACTTGGTCATCATGTACTTGCTACCGTTCTGCTGATTAATAATCATTTCACGGACCTAAAACCGATAAACATATAGCGGGTATATCTTCAAATTTACATGTTCGATACTTACTTCAAGTAACATTTTGGAGAACTCTCTGGGTGCACTGCCGTCATCCAGCAATTCAACTTCGATCATATCAACTGCGTTGTATGATGGTTTCAGAATGTCATCTTGGAACTATCAAGAAGGATCGACGAGTTATTACGATGTGAACAGTTACGATAATATCATCTTCCATGTATTCTTACCACAGGCCGCATATCCGGATGTGTGAGTATGTGACCATTGTTGGTCACAATAAATGCGTAACCGTTGACTCCCAACTGTTTGAGTGAGATGAACATTTCAATTGTAGAGCTGGAAGCGAGTAATTGTGAGCACTTACCATAAATGGCAGCATAAGCTTCTGGATTTCAGCTATCGGAATGTCGGTACCAGCCACTCCCAGCAAATTGGCAATGGTTGTCTGAATGCAAGTCGTCCAGTGAAATTCGATAGTGTTAAATTTCAATAAGAGAATGTATTCGCTCTACCTTGATACTATCTACAAGATATCGTTATTGGTAACAAATATAAAATAGAACATATTAAAATGATAAACTCTGTAGTTATTTACAATTGAAAATGTAAGTAATAAGAAGAATACATTCAAGGAATTGCATTATAAAGTAAAATGATAACGATTTAGCGGAGTATCTATAAGTTGCGTGAATAAATTCTATGTTTAAAATTATTTGCATAAAGCTCTACAAACTAGGCATTAAAAGTATCATCAGAAACGGAGTCTTAAAATTGTGATTGCATACGTTGTTGAAGAGCAACTACCTGTTCATTTGTACACACGGAATAATATTATACCGAGCTCGAGCTCTGTGTTAACTATAATTACAACTACTTGTAGTCGGTTATACTCTGGCTAGATGTCGAAACTATCCACAACCCTAATATACAACATATTTAATTGTGGGAATTCACCACACACTAGACTCATCGTATTCACACTAGTATGTTTCTGGCCTGTATATTGCTACAGAATTAACGAAATTGTATTATTCGATTATATCAGCTACGTTGTTTTAGACATTATGCACATAAAGGAGGGGGTTATATTTTGAAGACCTAGCATATATCAACACATGAACACGCAATGGAAAGATAGCTAGTATGTGATTGATTGAATGAACTAATTTCGTTTAGTTGATTGTTTGACAATCCGTCCAAAAAATACCTCACGTGTAATTTTCACCCAATAGGCTTGATTTATTAGGACGTCTTCGGTGATGTTCTGCAAACGTTGAACAACAGGTGTATGCTTAAGACTTCTTGTAGTTATTGCTAAAGGATTCCAACCAAAATTTCCTGTGCTCACATGTATACATTAATCCCGCCGTCAATCCTAATCAATTGTACGCACTCGCACTCACGTTTGAATGCCGATGCGTTCGTTTTCGCACAGGAGATTATATTCCAGGGACTTAACGGATGGTATTTATGTTAGGTTTTTATTTTGAAGAAAATCGAATGATTTTAAGATACTGATAGAACCGTTTAGATTTTCAAAGGCAAGTCAAAAGCATAGTCGATGGTTATCGTCGGATGTCATAGTCATCGACTTGTCAAACCTATCCAAATAGCATCCGTACGTTCACTGGCAAACACTTACCGCATTCTCTCGCCGATCGTACACGGGCATCGACACCGTCGTCATCAGATTGAATGAAGCCGTCGAGTACTGCTGTTTGTGATTCTGTACAGATCCAAACGAATCGGAGAATTAGCATCGCATACGATCACTCACTCGAATGCACACGAACCCTCAGAATCCGCTTCTCCTCGCGCTTCGCGCGCTCCTCGTCCGTGTCGAACTTGTTCGGATCGCTGTGCCAGTCCTTGTACATTCCGCGCTGCTCAATGCACTCCTGGCTCTCCCACAGCCAGTCCGTTTTCACCGGGTCCTCGGTGTCCGCGTACACATGCGACCACACGACGGGGTGATGCGTTCCGCCCAGCACCAGCGGGCGCGCCATCACCGGCACGTACTTGAGCACCTCCTCCCGCACTTCTGACAACGTACTCAGGTGCACATAATAACCTAGATTCTGGCAAGCCATGTCCTTCGTTTTGGTAACGTCGGCCACATCCTTGCCGATCAGGTACGTGAATATGCGCACCGGTTTGTACGTGTGATTCTGCCAGTTGTACGCCTCGAAGATGCTGCTCTCATCGTACGGCACACCATCGGTGACCAGCATGATCGCCTGATTGCAGCGCGCCCCCAGGTCTGGCTCGTTGCGGTACGTCTCCAGTATGTCGAACGCATGCCGCAGCGCCGCCGAGTAGTTGGCGATCTTGTTCGGCTCGAACACCTCCAGTCCGATTTGCAGCTCGCGCTTGTTCGCGAGCGTCGCCTGGACCAGCGTTTCGTTGAAGCATGGGACGACCGCCTCGACCTCCTCGGCAAATTTGTAAATATTCACAAAATCGTTGGGGCCCAACGTTTCCAGAATGTTGAACACGACATGCCGAGCGATGTCTTTGCGCACGCCCTTCATGCTGCCCGAAACGTCCATCAGCACGACCATGTCCTTGGGACTGGTCGCCGCCTCGATGTACCATGAGCGCAGCCTGCAGTCGAACAGGTCGACCGGATCGAACTTCCACTTGCTAGCGGGGAACTGGCGCATGATGCCCGTGGTGCTACCGAAGAACTGCCACGACAGCGACGGATCGCGCGCGTAGTTGTCCAGGAAGATATTGTCCAGCTGCTCGGTCCACTTGATGGTGCCCATGATCTCGTCGGCTGGCAATTGAGAAAATGCATGAACGAGTTTGTACTATGTATGTTTAATGGGAGCGCACTAGGATGTGCTAAACATGACTACGTAAATAAATCGGTTCTGGATATCTTGGTAATTTAGGTAAACCGGTTATCCGCTTAGGTAAATTGTGATAAATTATGTAAATCACCAGTCGTGAGTCTTAAGTTGATTCGTTCGCTTTATATTATTCCGAGTTAAAATTCGAATGGTAATGAAATTCATATGTGTATATCATATCAAGTGTGCGTGTATGCATGTAAAGTTATGTTCTTCGTTTTCTATAGAACATGTTCTATTGAAAATAAGTATCGAAGAAACTGCTATTTGTTTATGAAAAAATACCTTAAAAACGTAGCACCAGATTGAAGCATTGACTTATATTTCCAGGCTATCACGAAGTTAGGCGGGTGTTCTTTATGTAAAACCTGTCAAGAGGAACTCACTGCGATCGAATATGTTGGTCGGCACGTGCACCGCACTCATTGACGTGTTCACCGGCTCGTCGAAGAAGTGCGCGTGCTCCGTCAGCTCGATAAACGACGGCTTTACGTACGGCTGCTTCAGCGAGCGATCGTTCAGATCGTCGTTGGTCACGTTCGCCGGGATCGGCTCGTTGGGCGTCAGCATGTCTTTGGCGTTGTAGTAGCGCGTCACCGAGGCGTTGTACTTGTCGTTCTGATGCGTAATTGCCGTATTCTCGGCGGCGTCCATGATGCGCTGCACGGCGCGCACCTTGGCGGCCATCATGTGCGAGATGTCGGCCGCCATCGTGTCGAGGATTTTCTTGCCGTCGCGCACGGTGACGACGGCATTCTTGAAGCTCTGCGTTGGATGCGTCCAAATGAATGTTGAAAGATATGTTATCAGTATGAACGTTTCGTGAGGATCGTTGAGGATCGGTTCAACATTTCAGATAAGCCAAAAAGTGCCCGTAATGACGTTCATAATAACAAACCGAACACGTACATCTTGCACCTCTTTGCGTCGCGTAATGAAATCGCCAGCATGCCACAATTCGATACCCAGTTTGTCGGCCCAGGATTTCGTGCTATGGAGGCGAACACAAACGTTATGCACTCACCCTGTCCGATCACACGAGGTATATAAGAACAGCTGATATACTCACACACTGTGTTTGATTGGCTTCAACTCGCGCGTTTCACGCGCAGTGCTTCTGGCCAATGGAATGGGCATCGCAATCAACACAATCAATGCGACGGGCCACATCGAATCGATCCAACGATTTGTCCCCATTGTGTCGGGTTCGATGTTTGAGATAGATTTAAATCCCGATTGGCGATTGGGTGAGATTGTGATCGTTCAAGGATAGCGCTGCCTGCTGGATTTATGTGACCAAAAGTCGTCGTGTGTTGCATTTGACATACTTTTCATCAGCTATACATAGTGTTTTCGTACACACCCCTACTACGACACCGCACTCACACATAACATGGGAATTCCGAGTATAACGCGAAGCACACCACCGAAATTTCTAAATCAACTCACGAAGCTACAACCTTCACTAATCGGCTCTAGATTATCGCACATCGACTGTCACAGTATTTGGTAAAAAAATGCGTATCACATTGAACTAATTGAACTGGCGAAAGTGGATAGAATTCTGTCGAAAACTTCACTAAAACGTGCGACACGCGTGCGGCTCTGACAGAATTTTCACAAATATGGCTGAGTGCAATGTGCGTGTGTATGTGTGTGTGAAAATTCGACCCAATTTTCCAGTTTGGAAATCGCCGAATGCCGAGTTCGGCTTTGCGGGGTCGATCCATACTGGAATCGGCGAACGACGTCGGCATTCCAGTCGCGTTTGTTTTGTTCGATGTGCGCATGCGCACCCCCACCCCCAAACCACCCCATTCAGGTGCGCGCGTTATGGGAACAATGTTTGTAAACAACATGTGATGCTGCGGATGCGTGCGCTAAATTACACGTCGGTCTCCAGCCGGAGCTAGAGCGCACATGTGGAGGTATATACATGTAGCTAAACATATGACACACATGACATGGAAGGTGTTTTTTATTCTAAACGTTCATTTACACTGGTATTTGTTGTGTGACACCCACGGCAGTGCCGCATTATCTTTTGATTTCCTCGACAGAGCCTAGCAGCATGTTGATGCAGTAAATGCAGAAGTGTTCGAAATACACCATCAGGAACAAGCTGATCTTCATCAACGGCTGCAATGGATATGATTGGTAAGTGATCGTTTGTTGCAATACGAGCATGTTCCGATGACTGCCTGTTTTGCACATACCCATAACACGATCAGCAACAATCGAAACAGATAGTCGGCAAACACCACGAATAGCGTGCTCACGACCAGGAATGCGACAAGCGTAACGACCGTTAGCGCCTCGACCAGACGTAACGCCACAGGCATCCCGTTCAAATTGTATTCGATTTTATGAAACCGTAATTTTATTTGCATCACCAGAAATTTTGTTGTGTGTGGACAAACCGGATGACTGACGTGTGTGACACCGTTTTGTCGTGGCACCCCATTTCTGATTGAACGCCAGTAGAATTCGTTCGCCCAAACTAATCCTAATTCGAACGCACGAAATAATAACGGTCTCGCGTTGGTTTGTTGTATTTGTTGTTGTAAAGTCGTCTCATTCAATCGAGGGGTGGATGAGGGTGGAAAATCAATACTGGAACATTTCCACCGTCACGCGACTTGAGCTAGCGAAAAACCTACTTCATAAGTCAGACACATCGTCGTCGCGTGGTCAAGTAAAAATGACGTCGCGCTCGACACCGAATCTCAAAACCTAGGAAAAATAAAAGCATTTGTCGTTTGCTTCGCTTCTACATCTGATCAGTGTGTATAGTTCGATGGTTTGGAACATAGATTGCAGATTGCGAATTGAAAGTGCGCGTGCGAAATCGATTTCTTTAGCAAAGTATCAGTGCTCCCAATTCACTCACCAATACACATACACGATAGTATATTAGTATATCAGTATATCGCCAACCGAGTGACCGCTTCAATTATTGCCGAAGTATTCGTGTGTGGAGTAATGTTGTTGGGAAAACTCCTCTGCTTGTAGTTTGCACCGGGCACGGCTAATCGCATTTCGGATTCGCCCAAGGTGCGAGTCGTTCTTCAACCCGTCGATATCCGCAGTCATCATCCTGTTCGTGTCCCGGTTCGTCGATTACGTCAAAATGCAGTCGCTCAGCTATCGGAAAAAGACGAGTCCATTCAAAAGTATGTATCGATTTTTTTGGTGTAGTGTTGCGAAGCAAAGTCTTATCGAACTCAACTAACAAGGGGAGGTCACGCCCGTGTCGTTACGCATCACTGTTAGCGTCTAGCTGGTGATACTCGAAAATCAGTTGATGTATTGTTGGGCAATCAAAAAAATATACTACAGTGGAAAGTTGAAGCCAGTAGAAGTTATCGTTTTTTCTCAATCTTCAAATGCTCATATCTTCGGACACAGGGCGCATTGGCAAGAGTCCTTTTAGACGGGTATCTCTATTTTGCCTCTAGTATCACCAGCTAGACGCTCACTGTGATCCGTAACGACACGTGCGAGACTTCCCCTTGTAAAGGGATGTCATGATAAATAACTTCGAATAAAACAATTAAATCTAAAAAATTACACATTAGACATGTACACTATGTCTATATTTTTCATAGATTATTTGACAAATTTATATTTATGGAAATTATTATAATATTCACAATTTTCAAATACGATTTGGCCGTCATTTTTTCCATGACTGAACATATCTGTATGATTTGTGATGGCAACTAAGAAATGCGCCCAAATGTATGGATCATGCAAAAATCGCCATTGTGTATGCAATGTCGGATACAGAACATTGAGATCATCTCACTTCTCCCTCTCTCGACAGGTTTGTTTTCATATCACTGAGAAAACTCTCTATCTATTATCGAGGGGTGGATCACTCTGGAAATCGGTGTACACTTCTCCGGAAATCTTGTTGAAATCTATGGACATTTTCGGAAATTTTTAGGAATCTTTGGGAATTTCCGGAAATCTTTG
This sequence comes from Exechia fusca, assembly GCA_024741255.1. Taxonomy (NCBI): domain Eukaryota; kingdom Metazoa; phylum Arthropoda; class Insecta; order Diptera; family Mycetophilidae; genus Exechia; species Exechia fusca. Next base: position 14,355 of record JANTBZ010019991.1, read on the forward strand.
GAAATCTTTGAAAATGTCCGGAAATCTTTGGAAATCTTTGTGAAAAAAGTCTCAGGAAATCTTCGGAAATCCACGAACATTTCTGGAAGTCCTTGGAAATCTTCAGAAATTTTTTGGAAATCTTTGGAAATCTTCGAAAATTTCTGAAAATCTTTGGAAATCTTTGGACATTTTCGGAAATTTCCGGACATCTTTTGGAAATCTCTCAAAGATTTCCGGAAAACGGTGTACACCTCGATCAAGAGTGATTCGCCCCTCGTCTATTATTGAGATCGTTTCGCTCTCCAAAATGCAATCAAACAATCAAAACTAATCAGCAGGGTTGGCATGTTGGCGTTATATGCATACAGGACATATATGTCTATTACATTTTTTTAATTACTGAACATAACGATTTTGTTCATTTGAAATGTAGGATTGTATTTTTTTTAAATAACTAGAATACATTCATGTCATTTTTGAGCGTCTCACGTTCATATTTCGTCTATTTAGGAGCCTTGAATAATCTATCAATGACTTTCTTAGCATTATTCCGAAATGCATAATGGTAATAACACCGCAATCAGCATGAAATGGAAATGCAAACATCAACACTTATTTACTGCCGCTGATATGCGCCGTCGCGTCGTCGCCACTCGTCGCCCCTGGCCCCTGAGTGCATTTGAGATTTGAGTTTGATCGCGTCACCCAAAAAGCCCGCAGGCGGTGCCACCCGCCAAGATGCTGTCCCGCACCGCCAGCAAAAGTACATCAGTCGTTCCGAGTTCAAGTGCTATTCACCGTGTTCAATAGAATGGCTTTTGTTATATATTTGTCTCGCCCGATAACACAATCACACAATAACAACCACTCCGTTCTGCTTCTCTATCCGCATCCATTCCTTTCGGCACCCACCCCATCATCAGCAGCGTACCGCAACGACCCGAACCGCTTCTTCGGCGACGGCGTCATGTTCAAGGCCAAGCTGATCGGCATCCTCGAGGTGGGCGAGGCGCGCGGCGACAAAATGTGCCAGGAAGCGCTGCAGGACCTCAAGATGGCCATCCGCGCAGCCGGCGAGCACAAGCAGCGCATCACCATTCACGTGACCATCGACGGACTGCGGCTGCGCGACGAGAAGTCCAACGACTCCCTGTACCACCATCCGGTGCACAAGATCAGCTTCATCGCGCAGGACATGTCCGACTCGCGCGCCTTCGGCTACATCTTCGGCTCACCGGACAGCGGTCACCGGTTCTTCGGCATCAAAACGGACAAGGCGGCCAGTCTAGTCGTGCTGGCGATGCGCGACCTGTTCCAGGTGGTGTTCGAGCTGAAGAAGAAGGAGATCGAGCATGCGCGCCAGCAGATCAACAGTGTGGGCGTCGGATCTGCGGCCGGCGGCAGCAGCAGTCGAGGCATCGGCGCCAGTGAGCACCTGGAGTCGGTGAATTTGGGCGGAGGCGGCGGCGGAAACGGTCGCCAGCCGATCTCGTCGGCAGCGACTGCTTCCGATGCAACGCACAACTCACTGGCTCACATCGGAGCCGCCGCCTCTTCCTCCGCATCTGCGACCGTCTACAGTTCGCTGCGGCTGGCCAATGAACAGCCGTCGACCAGCAAAGGACGCGGCGCAGCACTTTCCCATTCGGGAGCGGGTGCCAAGGAAATGTCACCCGAATCGGTGGCCGATCTGGTCGATCTGGAGCAGGAGCTCAGCTCCATTCAGCGCGGCATCACGCAGATGGAGCGCATCACGCCCAGCGAGCCGGCCATGAAAGCGGCGTCGTTCAGCAGCCACGACCACGATCCGTTTGGCGATTCGTTCACCGCGTTTCCGACGTACAATCTGCTGCCACCACCGGAGTCGGCGAGGCCGCGTGCCAAGCCCGGGCTTGGTGGACAGCGGGCTGGGCATGACGCCGAGGCGGTTGGACAGCAGTCATCATCGGTGGCCGCCACGGCTTCGCCGCAGTCGAGCACCTCGCAATGCGGTAATGCACAAATGCAGTCAAACAGAGCAAAATCCCGATCGCCACAAAATCTTGGTGCCGCAAATGCGGATGTTGCCGCAGCCGAGTCGAGCGCCAAGTCCTGGGTAAACGTGCGCAGGATGTCCAACTCGCCACAGTCCCATATGACGCAGACACAACAACAACAGCCGCAGAATTCCGACGAAAAGCTGCTCAACGACGACAAACCATCAAGTTCTAGCAACTCATTGCAGCAGCATCAGGAAACAAACCTCTCGGGCAGCAATGGCGCAGTTCCGGCGTCTCAGCCAACGGCAGCAAACCCACCATCAGTTGCCCCGCTGCTGCTGAACGCCTCCACCAATCAGTTCCGCGACGCCTTCACTGATCTCGATCCGCTCGGCACGGGCAAAAGCAAGCCGTACATCGACAAGAAGTTCTTCTTCCACGAGCTGAAGAATCCACCCAAAAAGGTGCTGCGCGACCTCTCTGAGCACGAGAGCGTATTCAGTGCGAATTTCGCCACCATCTCGGCGGACGATCCGAGCGATGATGCGCAGCAGCAGGTAATGATGCATCATCATCAGCAGTCGGCCGGATCGGATGCGGCAGATCTGCACTACATGACCGATGATGAGAACGGGCAGCCACAACAGCAGCAGCACCACCACCAACACCGCTCTGCCCTGGCGTCAACAACCAGCGCCGATTACAGTGCCGAGATCAGCGGCGTCAATTTCGCACCCAACTTTCCCGACCATGGGATGGGCGAACATCGGAACGTCAACTTCGATCCTTCTGTCGCCAACACCACCGCCGTCATGGGCGAGTACTCTAAGGCACCGGTGCCGGCGGATTTTGATCCACAGACAAACATCATTGGCAACAATCAAGCGCTGCTGGTCAGCGACAACGATCCTTTCTCGCCGCGCATGCGCAACCGCGATCTATTCGAGGATGAAGATTTTGCCGCCTCCGCCGGCGACACGTTCGAGTTCGGTTTCACCGGCGCTTCTGCGGGCAGCGGCCCGCATGCGAATGCGGGCCGAATGAGCGCAGAATTCGGCGGACCTCTGCAGGTCAGCCTGCCGCCGGAGCGCCGGCGCACGACGTCGGCCACCAGTCCGATGGCGGCGGATGGCGGTCATGCAGCGCAGCAACGCAGCAATCACGCACAGCGCACGATTTCGATGGACACCGATAGTAGTGGCGGTGGCTACGGCGCCGAGTTCCAGCAGCGATCGCGTCCGATCGGCGGCGGCGGCGGCGGCCATGGCGGTGGCAGTGGCGCAGTATTCCGCCAGAAGACCGTCGACAGTGTGATGAGCAGCCTGAACGGTGCGAAGAAGATCAAACCGTTCGGTTCGGTTCCACGGTACACGCGCCACGGCGGCAGCTCCGGTGGTGGCCATGGCGGCTCCGCAACTGGCGACACGATCAACATGCGTCGCCTGCAGGAGAGCGACTCGCTGAGCGAGAGCGAGGGCGGCGGCGCTCCGGAGCCGCCGCCACGTCCGAGCGCAGCCTCGAGCACCGGCGGCGAATACGGAGCACAATTCGGCCATCCGCCGCACCAACAGCCGCCGCCGTTGCCGCCGAAGAAACCCTACGCGTCTGATCACTCGCCAACGCGTCTCGGTTCGTTCCGCTACTATCCGAAAAGTGCTGGTGCTGATGAGGACACGTCAGGTGCGCCCGAGGGCGCCGACGCCGGCCCCGCTTTGCCGCTGCCGGCGCGTAAAGTCGGCCGCTCGTCGGGCGGCGGTGGCGGACACTACGCCAGTGCGCCGGGCGTCACGGCCGCCGCAACCGCCGGACCAGTGAGACCGGCAAAAAAACAGCAGCAGCAGCAGCATTCGGCCGACAGCAATGAAGCGGTTTTCGGTGACAGCGCCGATTACATGACGCCGATCGCGGCCAACAGTGGCGGCGATGTCGGCGGCGCGATTCTCCTGCCGCCGCCGCAGCAGACGCAGCGCACGCTGCCGAAGAATCGTGGCCGTCGTCAGCCGGAGCCGCAAGAAATGTCGGCATCGTCCACGTCGCCGGTTGAGCGCCGCGTTTCGCCGAGTGTCGCTGCGAAGCTGCTGTCCGACACCACGCTGAGTGAGCTCTTGACGCTGGGCATCGATGAGTTGGCGGTCCGGCTGAGTGTACCCGTCGATCGACTGAGCACGATGAACATTGTCGAGTTGACGCTGTACTTGTCCGAGTACGTGCAACAGAGTATGGTGCCGGTGCCGGTGCCGGAATCTGGTCGATCGGTCCAACCAGCAGCAGCAGCAGCGCGGTCATCCGAAAGTCGACCATCGGCGTACTCGTTCCGCGAGCGCTCCGGCACCAAAGAGGCGGCCGTGTTCAAGGTGAGTTTCGACGCCGACAACGAGGCCACGTTCATCGCGAAATTCGACGACAACTTTGGCGATCCCGGCGATGCGGCACCGCAGCCGCCACCGCCGCAAACATTCGACTCGGCGGCTATTCCGAACTTTGCCAACTTCAGCGATGCGCCGCAGCCAGGATCGGTGGCCTCCGCCGCCGCCACTTCGGTCGACCGCTATGCGGTGTTCCGCGAGATCATCGAGCAGGAGTCGACAACCGTGTCGTCGTCGTGCTTCCCCAGCCAGGAGACGGCTGACGATGAGGCGCAGAACGACTCGAGTTTCGGCAGCGAGGACCGGAACAGCAATTCGAATGAGGAGACCGACGCCGGTGCGCGCGAGCAGGCCTCGGAGGACGCAACGCCGCCACCGGTGCCGCCGGTGCTGCATCGCATAGATACGAACATTACGCAAGTGATTGCGCAAGCCAAAGATCGCTATGCGGCGCTGCGCGACATCATCATGGTGGAGGATTTGTTCGAGAAACCGGAACCGGCGCAATTCGGTGCTGCAGTCAGGCCGATGCAACCCAGCAGTGCCAACGAAGAAGGGGACCTCCTGGGAGCCGAGATTAACGACGCCAATGCACAGCAGCTATCGCCAGAGGTGCAGGTGTTCATCGAACATGATACTGGCAGCACATTGGCAGTGAGCCCATCGATGGGCAATCGGCAACAGCAGCAGATTCGGGCATCGCCGACAATTGCCGGCAGCCGAGATGATCTGGAGATCAACGAGTACATGAATCGTGCCATATCGAATCTGTCGCTGGACAGTCGAGACAAGTCGCCCGCGGCGCTACTCAGTCGCAGCGGCACGGGCAGCGGGATGCTGGGGCAGCCAGCTGCCATGGCATCGGGCGCCTCGCCGTCGAACCAGCAGCTGCTCGCCGTCGAGGGCAGTGGTGAACCGTCGATGCGTCGATCGTCATTGAATGTGACTGTGGCGTCGCCGCATTCGCCGGCCGGTCGATCTCCGGTGGACGCATCGGTGTTCATGTCGGCCAACTCGTCGATGGCGATGGTCAACAGCAGTGCGTTGTCGCAGGCGCCGCGGTCGCCAATGACAGCCGCCGGTACGAAGTTAAGTGCGCAGGCCGTTGGTGAGAAACAGTCGCACAAACAGTCGCTGAACTCGACGGGCAGTTTGAGTGATGTGGTGCTGTGCGCCTCGTCGCCGGATGTGGATAAGAATCTGGGTGAGTTGAGAACTACCAACGAATAATAACTTCAAATTAATGCTATATAAAATCGTCTCATTCCAGATCAAGCGGCTACCTCTGAATCCTGGGCTGTATTCGAGTCAGTCGATGAGATCGTTGACAATGTTAAGCCCATCGGTATGTTCACAAATTAAGTGGCTATATTGAAATGTTGTACTAATGTTCAATTATTCACAGACCACAACAAACCAAAGAACTCCAACGGCCAGTCGGCCGGCTCATCCGACGACGGACACCAGCACCAGCCTCAGCACCAGTCGCAGCAGCACCAATTCCAACGTCCTCGTCCTCCATCATCGCACCATGTGCATCAGCAACCTCCGCCGCAACGTCGCCGTCGAACCACCACCGGCAGCAACAACAACGACGACTCGGCCGAATACCAAATGCGTTGGCCGCAGCAGCAGCCACATCGCGGCCACACCTCGTCCTCTTCGCGCGACCTCAGTCCCTGGGACGACGATGCGCCCGCAATGCCGCCGCCACCGTCGGCCACCACGGCCGCCGCCGATCTGCGACGCCGCACTGGCGCCAATTGGATGCCAACGGGCTCTGTGGCCGGCGCACCGCCATCGAAACAACTGACTGGCAAACCGACGAGTCACGATCGCCACGGTTTCCGCATGTCGACCAACGACGACTACGCTGCCGACCGCGGTCGAGCGGACGCGGAGCGAATGCGTCGAACCGACAGTCAGCAGCAGCAGCAGCAGCAACGTTCCGCAAAGCTGCGCAATGATGCGCCCGCCGAACTGAGCGGTGGCAATTCGGACGACGATGACGAGGACGACGAAGACGACATCGGCTATGGTAATGAGGGCGATGGTGATTCGTCGCCCGTCGGCCCGTCGCCATGGCACCGCGGCGATGCCAACGTGGCCAGCAGCCACGATCGACGCGGTTGTCACGTCGATCGTGCTGCTCAGCAGCAGCAGCAGCAGCGAACAGCTGCTCCGAAGTATGGTCGCGGATCGCCGGATGATGAGGATGAATACGATGATGATGAGGATGAAGATGGCGGCGGCGGCGATGGCCGCGGTCAGGCCAAGATGTCGGCTGCTGCTGGCGGTGGCAGTCGAATGCGTTCTTTCGAAAGAAACGCCTACGAACGCAGCACCTACGGACCGCCGTACGAGAAGCGGGGCAGCGCCACAGAAGCTGGCGGCAACCAGCCTGCGTCCACTTCGTACGGCGGCGGCGATCGGCAGCCCCGAACGGCGTCCGGATCGCGGCATCGGCATCAGCGCTACGTGCGCGACTATCAAGATCGCTCTGCCGGCGGCGGCAGCGGCTGCTACCGCGGTGCGTCCGCTGGCGCCTACGACACGGCGGAGCGTCGCGGTTACGAGCGTCGCGAGCGCACGTCGACGGCGCCTGGTTACCGGGCGCAACAGCCTCAGACGATGCGCGAGATGTATCGGGCCGATCGAGAGCGACGCAGTTTCGACTGCGAGAGCAACGATTCGTCGTTTGATTTCGGTGTCGGCGGCGGACGCCGTCGCAGCTACGGCAGCGGCGATGTGTACGGCAGTCGTGACGACAGCGGTCGCGACGAATCGGAGTTCAGTGATCGGCGCGGCGGTTTTCATGCGGATGACGGAAAGCCACCGGTGTCGGCTAGTACGTCAGCTGGTACGACAGCGGCTGGTCAACGATCGTTGCGCAAGCCGCCCAAGGCGGAGCGCATCTATCAGGAGTATCTGCAGTACTCGGATGGTGAGGTGGTGGTGGTGACGACGACCACATCGAATGCGCCGGCGCACGGTGAACGAAGGGCGGCGGCGGCGGAGGTGGCGGCTGGCGGTTGCGGCGGCGGTGGTGATACGCGGAGTTTGCAACGTGGCGGTGGCGGGCGAACGCGGAAGAGCAGCGGATCGTCGCCGTGGGATGGAGAGGGTGAGTTCTGGCGAGGCGGGCAGGAGTGTGGATATTAATGAATTAACTGACCTTTGGTTTGGTGGTCTGTGCGATAGCAGAGCTGACGCCAACATCTCAATCGTCTTGGAAGCGACCGGGAAGTGCTGCGGAATCGGACAAGCGATTGGCTGAGCTTGGGCGAGGGATACCTCCGCTGTTTGTGCAGGGTTCCGATGGCGAGAAGGATCGAAGGTGAGCATTACATTTATTGCTCAAGGCTTGAATAAGTCAATACTCTCTGTATTCTTCTAGATTCCGCAAAAAACTGCGCACACGCGGTAAAGACCTCGACGGCACCGGCGGTCGCAGCTCTGCCGCCGCAACGGCAGCCTACGCCTCAACGATGCGCCATCACACGTCCAATCCGCATTATCGTTCGGCGGCCGATTTTGGCGGCTTCGAGGCAGCCGACTATGACGACGAATCGCAGCCCGGATCGCTGAGCTATCGCACCGGCGGTGGCGGCGGCCGTCGACGCCTCGAGTCGGGCATGTCGATGGGCAGCCGCACGAGCACCGTTGATCGGCACAGTTCGCGTTCGCATCATCAGCAGCAGCAGCTGCCGCCACCTCATCGACACAAACAACAGCAGCAGATGCCGCAGCAGCATCACTTGGACTACGAGCAGTCGATCGAGCACAACAAGCGAAACATGGACGCCATGCGCAACTTCAGTCGCAGCAGTCGCGACGTGTACGGCGCAGACCGAGATCACCACCATTACGGCGGCAAGTTTGCACACTATGCCGCGGCCCCTTCGGCTGCGGCCACCGCCGCCGCCGCCAATGAGGAGGCCCAGATGCAGCATAGCATAGGTGTCGGTCCAATCGATCGAGGCCTGTCGCGCAGCGAGAGCAACAAGTTCAGCGGCTACGCGGACGACGAGCAGGGCTTCGAGAGCGACTTCAATTCGCCGTCGACGGGCTGCGCCAAACCGATGCAATACACCAGCCAGCAGCCGGCGGAACAACCGCACAAACTGCAGCTTGGCGGTGTCGCCAAACAGCGACAGCAGTCAACGACCTCCAGCACAGCCGTCGCTTCCGTCGCATCATCGCACAAGGGCAGCGTGTCGTCGCCGTGCGTCGAGATGCCGTCCGCGCCGGCGTCGGCCAACAGCTTGCTGGCAACCAGCGCACAGCAGCAGCAGCACCTAGACGATTGCGAAGGCGGAGCGCCAGCGTCGCCGGCAACGGCCCAGCAGCGAACGCCAACGCCGAAGCTGCGCTTCGACGAGTGCGTGCAGGTGGCCAAGTTCGACAGCAATGCGGCCGAGCTATTCGAGGACGAGGACTTCTCCAAAGCGGAGTTCTCGTTCGAGGCCGAGGACCAGTGGACCGCTCAGCTGCCCAAGCGCACGCTGAAGCCAACCTCGGTGCAGCAGCTGCAACAGTTGCAGTCTCAGCCGCGGCGCCCGGCGGCGGCCACGGACAACATTCGCAAATCGGACTCGGTGAACATATTCGCCCGAAAGCAGGACGAGGATCCGTTCAAGGACGACGACTTTTTCAAGGTGTCCGGTGAGGATGGCGTTCAGCAACAGCAGCAGCAGCAGCCATTCAAATGGGAGAGCGATTTCGCCAAGTTCGACGAGAATATCTGATTGCCAGGCAGCGGATTGGCGACGAGGGCGGCCAGCAAGACGCTGCGTCAGCTGCACGTGGCGTGGCGCACGAGCATTGTGAATCGCTTCGCGTCGGACGTGCGCATGTACGACGTGCTGTGATGCGTGCGTACAACGGAATGGTCAACAATTACTAGCAGCTGCAAATACTATGTATCGTATACTCACACACACAAACACACAGACACACACACGCAGGCGTCTATTTATTTATTGTATTTATTCGAGTAGAATGCCACACTTGTATGTTGCGGTTTTTATGGTTTGCCTATGAAATCGAAAGTGTATCAATATATTTACAATCTGCATACACACACACACGCACGTTTTAATCAAACCACATAGTCGCATATTATCCCTTTAGTCAAATTGTATCTTCTAATGTACTCAGTTTTTGTAACCGAACAAATTGTATAAGCCGAACACAAAAATATGACGAAAGTACTCAAATATACACACACTAACGAATTACAATACTACTACGCGTACACACATACTCAATCACAAGTAATTTAGACTTGACGCAGCAATTCAACTACGACATTCTCCAAATATTTACATACTCCACTAAACCAATATTTAATCGCTTTGCTAAATCAATTCCGTTGAATTAGTGAAGCGTTCGATTCAAAATCGATCTAAATACTAAATATTGTGCCGTTGAGTAGATCTTGTTTTTCGATAAAATACTCGTCACTAGCCATGATTATGTTGAGTGCCTCCAACGATATTCCAAAACGCAATTGATTTCGATACAGATACAGACTGATTAATATTCCTCGCGCCATCGTTACACAGACATACCTAACGGATTTTTACCATTACATCTCACACAATATTACCGACAAAAAATATCCAGAATAAATCTAATCACATCTCACATCACAGAGAAATATAAACAGCATTCACTGTGGTCAAACTTAGCTGTGCTTTATTACAAAATGCTTCAATGCGCCGCTCTTGCTGAGCAACTCATGCTCGCACACTTTGCACGTGTACTTCAACTTGTCCACATGATGTGTGGCAATATGCTCCTGCAGTGGCTGCAGTTTGGCTTCGTCCGCTTTCGAGTGGTGGTCATCATCAAGCTTACCAACCAGCCGAGTTCTGCACTTGCCAACCGTACAGAATTCGGCAACCAGGGCCGGATGAACCAGAGCCATGTGAGCGCGTACATCGGCCAGCGTGTTGTGCGCCACCAGGCAGACGGCACACTTGAACACGAATCGCTCGATCTGCGACAGGCTGGCGTGCGCATCGGCCGTGTGCACGCGCAGAAACGTCTTGCTGCTCACCGTGATGCCACAGTGGCGGCACAACAGCAGTTCGGCGCTCTGCAGCTGCATGTGGTGGCGGGCATTCTGGTGTGCGTTCAGCTGGTCGACGGTCCAGAAGCGATCGGTGCAGTGGCGACAGTAGAAGGCGGTCGCCGAGTCCTCCGGGCACGGATAGTCGTGCCGATCGATGTGCTGTCGGATGTGCATGCTGGCGGTGTAACGAGCGGTAAATCATTATCTTTTTAAGGAATCGAAAAGGATCTTTGATTTGAGAAACTTCATTTGAAAAAGTTAAAAGTATCTCATAACACCACCCGCCACCAAAAAAATACGCGCTTCAAATATGAAATTTCTTATGTGTTTTGGGCTCCTCAAAACGAAAATCAATATACTCGATTTAATTTAGTATCAACATAAAGTTGACTCAAATACGCATCAATCAAGCTAGTCAAAAATCTATGGTAACATTTTTTCGTTACAGGCATTCAAACCTGACCTAGTCGTGAACATTTTCTGATTAATGAAAAGAAATCCTCAAAAATTAAGCAGAAATGAAGACAATGACATTATCGTAAAACAATTTTACTATGATGCATATATGATGTTTGTCAATAGAAAGTTATAGCCCGTTGTTTTTGTCATTCGTTTGATTAAAATGGTTATTTGGTCAGTTTTGATTGCCTATAACAAAGACATTAGACCACAGACTTCCAAGTGCATTAGCTTGATTGATGCGTATTTGAATCAGCTTTAGGATGACATGAAATTGAATAAAGTATATTGCATATGTTGTTATTTGTAAATTGTAAATATTTTTTAGTGGATTTTTTTGTTTTTTTTTCGCATGAAAAGACACATTTTTTCACGTTCTCACACCGAAAGTCGAAATTTGTCGAGTAGTGTAATTAGCATTTTCTAGCAGAACTCCCAATGTTCAAGTTTGACACTAGCCAAATATGTTTTGCTGTTCTCCAATTCCTCCTACTTATATATGTATATTATTTCTTGTACCATATCACTTACCGAAACGATCTACAGCCGCCCAAGTTGTTCTGACTGCAAAAAGGGCAATCAAACTCGACGACCGCCTGACTTCCATCATCCGCACTCGCATCGCCGTGCAATCGCTGGTTATGCCGATGTAGCGACTCCCGGCTGGCGAACGCCCGCCGACACCGATGGCACCGGTACTCGAAGTTGCGCACCTGAAATCCGTGTGACGCCTGCATATGCTTGCCCAGCGCCACGCGATCGAATCGGTCGTCCGTCTGGCAGAACGGGCATGCGTGATGCCGACGCAACGACGACGAGCAGCTGCTGCGACTCACCACCGGCTCACCGTCATCCGTGTTCTGCTCGTCGTCGTCGGTCGAACTCTCCCCATCGGTAGACGCGACAAACTGCACCAAATTTGATTCAAAATCCAGTTCGGCCGCAACAGCACTCTCGTCAGTGATCCCATCACGCAGTGAAATGTTGAAATTACCAGCCACATCGGCGAATGTGACCTTCGGACTGGCTGTTTGTACTTCTGCCGTCATCGTTGTACCCATCGTTGTTATCATCGTTGGCTTCTTGCTCGCCCCAATCAGCGGCAGAAACTCCTCGTTGCACTGCACAAACTGCAGCGCCAGCGCAAGGAACTTGTTCAGCCGCACCTTGTGGTGATTGAGATAGTGGCCGTGGAAATTGACAAACAACTTTTGCTGGTTGCACAGGCGACAGCTGAACTTGGCGATCGGCAGCTGCTGCTGCTGCTGGACCACAATCGGAGCCGCGATGGCCAGGTCGAACGCACTGCTGCCGCACTGGTGCTGCAGCCGCAAATGCCGATGGTACGGCGTCGAACCCGATGACGAATCGGCATCATCAGCTTCATCGTCCGCCTCCTGCCACTCGACGGTCGCCTCGCATAGGTCGCACGTGCGACGGCCGTGCGCACGACGCAGGTGCTCCTCCAGCTGGTGCGTCTGGAAGAACTCGCGCCGGCAGTATGCGCACCGGAAGGGCCAGTGCGAGCGGTTCTCGTGCGTCATGCGGTCGTTCTCGGTGGGCAGAACGGTGCAGCATTGCGCGCAGAACGGCTGTCGATGGTTCAGTACGTAGTGTCCGAGCAACTTGTGACGCTGGGTGAACGGCTGAGGCGGCGGACCGGCGGCAGCAGACGACACCGGGCACAGCAGACAGGCGAAGGGCGGACCGGCGCTGCTGTTTTCGTTGGCAGTGCAATTCGCGTCATCGTCGTTGGCGGAGATGCCGGTTTTCGGAATCCGCTGGGCAGTGAGGGGGTTGAACTTGATTTCGTGGAACATCTTAGTGGTGAGGTATTGGCAAACGCAGGCGCCGGGCGCCGATCCGATGGCCACCGACCGGCGCGAGCAGCGTACGCAGAACGCGGACCGCGGCGACAAGCGGCGAGTGCGTAAGCAAGTAGTAAGCGAGGGGTGGATCACCGATGTACACCGATTACATATTTCCGGAAATCATTCATAAATTTCATAGATTTCCGGAAGATTTCCAGAGATTTCCGAAGATTTCCAATGATTTCCAGAGATTTACGGAAATTTCCGAAAATTTCCAGAGATTTCAGAATATTTCCAGAGATATCCGGAGATTTCCGAAAATTTCCAAAGACTTCCGGAAATTACCAAAGATTTCCGGAAATTTCCAAAGATTTCCACATGATTTCCAAAGATTTCCAGAGATTTACGAAAATTTCCGAAGATTTCCAGAGATTTCAGCAGATTTCCAGAGATTTCCGGAGATTTCCAAAGATTCCCGAAGATTTCCGGAAATTTCCAAAGATTTCCGGAAATTTCCGAAGATATCCACATGATTTCCGACCAATTGTACACCGATTTCCAGAGTGATTCGCCCATCGGCAGTAAGCAACTGTGGGAACGCTCTCACGTGCGAAGGGCGTTGCAACACCAGACAAATCTTTGGTCGCAACTTATTGTTCATCGCATGTGGTCCAATATGTTTCAGCTTGCAGCACAGAGTATAATTTCCAAGAATTTTCCAAGATTTTAGAGATATTAAAAAAATCATGATATGCGATTATCCATATCAGTACACAGTGATTTGTAAATGTACATATTGCATATTGACATTACTGTCCATATGTCCATCCATGCACCGTGCAGGTGGTATGACCGCCAGCAGAAGTCAGAACAAGTAATCGCCGCGATTTTCATGAAAATGATGCGTGGTGAGTATAGTGAAACTCCAAACGTTTGTTTAGAGACATTTTAATGAATTTGGGACGAATAATTATAAACTGAGACAGTAAAAATAACTTGAATTCACTAATGCATTTACTTTGGAGTCGCTGATGAACCTTACATATTGATGACATTCCTATATATTTGTCTAAACATTATATACAAGCATTTATGCTTCTTGGGATTGCCTGGAATTGTAATCTACAGCAAAACATACACAAAAACACTCATAATATGTTCGGCACGGCATGAACACAGAGAAACCAAATGTTATTGCACACTGGTTAGATTTTCGTCTTAGTGTTTTTGAGAATTGTCTGCTGATTTCATCTGCTTTAGCCTCACAGTTCCTCGGCGGATGAAGTCGTGTACGCTCAATTTCACCTCGTTGGCGTCTGCCTTAACCGCCTGTTTATAGTTAATTGCTTTTAGCATAAGTTCTTGTACCGTTACAAGTTTGCTGAAAGGTATCTTTGTAATTTCATCTGAAAAGGAACGTATGAAACGTATTGGTGATTACATAAAACGCAAGTCGTAATTCAGATTCAACTTACACTCCCCTATACCAGACTTTCCTGACCAGGAGAATTCAGTTGTCAATTCCGCGCTCATCAGTTCGTCCATCATTTTTCTAACTCGAACATTGATCGAAGCCGCCTGCGTGTCGCATTTCTTGATACGCAAAATCTGCGAAAAATATAAATACATTATTATACGTTCGTAAGTAGAAGTTCATAGATGGAATCATGAAACTATAATCGCAATATTTCGCACCATTTGATCCATGAACTGGGAATCCGACAGCTGCTCTGTGCATTCTAGGAATGCTGCCTTTGATTCAAATGGAAGTACTGGCAATCGGATTTTTCTATCTAATGCTATTGTGTTTTCGATTGTCGTTTCTTTCCGATTGGTCTCGAACAGCTGGTCCAAACGAGCGTTCAACTGAACATTCACCCTCTTGATATTTTGCTCGATCATCTCGAGCTTCCTATATATCATCTCGTTCGTTATTGATCTACCTTCAATCGGGTCGATTGGCGGCAATTCTGCCGAGATCGGTGGCGATGTATCGCGATGGTGATCCTCGATCAAAGGCGATTGTGGGCAACGGGGTTTCACGGTCGAGGACGATGGACGATCTCTTTCGTCTGATGCGATCGGGGGCGATGGACTGTCACGATGATCAATGATCGAAGACGATGGACGGACTTGTCGAACAGCGATCGAATGCGATTGACGGACACCTCGATCCATGGTCGTGAGCGGATGACGTCCTTGGCGATCACCCGGCTTCGATAGAACCACAATGGGCTTTGTTGGACTGTCAGGACAGTCCCAACCTAGTAAGTCTCTCAGCGGATCTTTAGTATCATCAGCATCATCGCAAGAATAGTCCGAAGAGACCAAGTCTTCAGGAGTGTCGTCCATTGATGAGTCCTCTTCAACTACGACCTCCGCCGCCGATGCGCGTTTTCGGTTTGGTATCTGTGTAACGGTTGTGGTTTGCGTTCGTGTATCCAACGAGGCAAATGCTTCACGCACTTGCTCACGTCGAACAATTGCTCGACGTAATCGACGCTTGAAACAGCGCCTTCGTCTTGTCGCCTCCATTTTACAATAACGACGATTTAACTGGGAATGTGGACGGTGCGGCTGTGGCGTATGTCAGAAAACGATGCGATGTTCGTGGCGGCTGCACGATGATGGTGCCTGTAATAATAATAATATAGCATAACATATGAGGAGGTTAGAAACAAACTCCATGTGCAGACTAAAATTCAAGCATTTTAGTTTGAGCTCGGCCGCTACGCATTTTTATATGTTGATGTGTACATATTGCATCCCTCAACAAGGAGCGTCAAAAAGTGATATATTAGAGATATTTTCTCGAACGTAAAATATATCTTACCGAAAAGTATTTTGTGTTGTTTACGTTCACGATGATGCTCGCTGGTTGCTGCCGCAGGCTCGTGTTCGTCGTACGTGAATATGCTGAGTTCGACTGTCCACGCCACGGTCACAGTCTAAACACGTCCAAATTTCAACTGGACAAAATTGTTCGGCGTACACCCGACTGCACACGAGGGGCGTACTACTATAATGATCATACTTATTATATGGCAGAAACATCCCCTAAATATGTTTATTAGTGCGGAAAAATCATTTCAAACTGATGCTCCGGACTACTAGAGAGAAAATGATCGGAAAAACTTGAAAAATATGAGATTATCACTAATAAATGTGGAATATCATATATAATATATCGACTAACTCGTCCCTCGATTACATACCATAAACCACAATTCGAACGCACTCGTTGGCGGCTTTCGCCTTCGGCACGATATAAACCGAGGGGCGAATGACTCTTGTTCGAGGTGTACACCGATTTCCGGAAATCTTTGAGAGATTTCCATAAGATTTCCGGAAATTTCCCAAGATTTCCAGTGATTTCCGAAGATTTCCAAAGATTTCCAAAGATTTCCAGTGATTTCCGAAGATTTCCGAAGATTTTTAGAGACCTTTTCACAAAGATTTCCAAAAATTCCCGTAAATTTCCAAAGATTTCCAAAGATTTCCGTGAATTTCCAAAGATTTCCAGAGATTTTCGGAGCCATCCAAAGATTTCTACCGATTTCCAGAGTGATCCACCCCTCGATATAAACTTATCGTTTTAGTCGCCTCGCCTCTGCTGCAGCTGTCAAACTTTGACATCTGCTTGGAGAAAACGAAGACGAAGAACCCATAATTTTGTACACACACGCATTTTTTGAGTGGTTTGTGTTTCATCTTCATCGCTCGCTCGCATTTTACGCGCATTTTATTTCCTCGGCGGCGCGCTGCTAAAAATCTCCAGCTGATCCTGCTGCCCCCCGCACGACCCCAAACCAGTTCAAATTAGCCGCTTAGAAAGCCCGACCAAACCAAGGTAATTGTCGTTGATGTGCCTCTGCCTGTACGTACACACACACAAGGCAAACCTGTATCTGTGGCATCTTCTTGTGCGCGAATGTGAAATGAGGTTAGCTCGTCGCACATCTCGCAGCAGCGGAGGAGAGAGTGTACGGAACGAGGGCGCGTATTTTTTGTTATTGTTCCTGTTGTATCGTTTGTACCGAATGTGTATTATAAAGTCTTTGTTGATTGTTTCATCCGGTGTACTGCAGTGAACAACAATGGCCCGTGGACACCAGAAAGCTCAGTCGCAAGCCAAAACCCTGGACAAGGCAGCCAAGGCCAAGAAGCAGCAGGGCCACAGTGCCACCGAGCAGAAGAAGGCCGCCCAGAAGGCGCTGGTGCACTCGTGCGTCGTGTGCAAGGTAAGTTTGGCGGTTCGGTGGCGAATGGTCCTTGCGGTACCCTAATGCCCTTTGTTTGTTGTCCAATTTGATGCACGTGCGGCGTCCACAGTCTCAAATGCCCGATCCGAAGACCTACAAGCAGCACTTTGAGAACAAGCACCCGAAAGTCGATCTGCCCGAAGAACTCAAGGACGTGGTTGCCTAACTCTTTTGTATGGACAAAGTATCGAAAAATACACTCAAAATAAAACCCTACAATTAATCGGATCGGATGTTCGAACGAGTTGTTATATGTTTGGAACAGCCCGTAGAAATATTCGTCGTGTGTTGAAGATCGTAAAGTATAATGCACCCACAAATAAAATAATCTGTGAATGCACCTATGCACACGGTTTTTCATTGTTTCCACAAATGCGCTCATGAGCAAATAAAATGAGCAGAATGCTCTAAAATGAATCACTTGCGTATGAAGATGTAGCTTCTGATCAATTAGGCCGCCTACAACTCCCAGTAGAATAGTACTTTTTAGAATTATAACTTCCGCAACTACTAAATTACAGTATGTTTACATATTCCACACAGAAACTATATAAATGGCTTCGAATATCTATTTGTTTAAACTTTTTCTTATTACTACTACATGGGATGATAAGTATCGGGAGAAATAGGGATGGAACAACATTTTTGATGAAGACAAAATGTATTATTGATCATAGTAATCTTTCAGCCAGCCAATCAAAATCTTATACTCGTACTGTCATTAGTTTGGAAGATATTGTCTTTATTGTAACACGCGGTTTGACATCTCCTATCATATGGTGAAGGAAGTATTCTTATTGAAGCACTGTAGAAGGGCCGCTGGAGCAGAAACATGTATTGAGAAATTGTAATCTGGGGTCTGCCCTAGCCGAAAATAAATTTGGCAATTTTGTAAAAAAAAATCTGTACCCTTCATTTGGGCTCCGAAGACGATGCGCGCAGTGTACGTCTAAATTTGGAAGTTCCTGACGAAAATATCAATAAGTCGACCAAATAAATTCGGAAATCGGAAAGGATGGAACCTGGAGATTACTGTTACACTGAGGTTATATAAAAACTATACATACATTTCGTACATACGTTATTAGGCATGCTAGAGCTCTTCGCGGAGAGAGTGCCGCAAAAACGCAAAAACTCACAATCGACCAAATCGACCAAATAGCCATAATCAATGAATTGGGCTATGAATTGTGGTCCCATCTATGGTTTTGTGCGTATTCGGCCCTTAGAGACTATTTTTAATTTCCCAAATGTAAATGGTAGCTCCAGTTGAAGAATGAGGCAGTATAAATCGAGAAAAAGAGCATCTTGCAAGGGTTAGCGAAAAATACTTTTTGAAGGTAATAGGGATGTTGTAGGACCGCTGATTTAAGGCTATCAAGCTAAAATGAAACTATGAAGAAGAATTTAAAAACATTTCATCAAAAATGTTGGTCCTTCCCTGTTTCACCCGATACTTATCAGCCCATGTAGTATACATAGGATGAGAAGTCTTCCGTACAAACTATATGAAAGGACAACATTTTTAATGAATACTTTTTGTATTCTTCTACATAGTTTTCTATTATAGCTCGATAGTCGTAAATCTGCGGACCTCTCACCGCTCAGATACTAGTCTCATTATTTTTAAACATGTTTATTTTTCGGTTTATATAGGATAAGGGACACGAAATTTGTAATGATGTTGAGAGAACACTCCTCTACAGGGTGACCAAAAATAACCCGGACAACATTTGGGGCAGCCTGACATGGTGGCTACTTGAAGTGGTATAGAGATTTTCGGCAAATTCGAGATATATCTATAAATGAAATATACGCATAAAAATATGTCACTCTGCACAAAAAAACGTTAAAAAAAGTGTATCCATACGATGGTGGAAGGTAGCACAAAAGTGCATGTAAACGCTATCTCTATTTCGTTTACCCCAATAGTGGCGTATAGACATTCTCATCGACCAAAGCCACAATTCCGTTGAGATATTGATATTGATTTTGGTATATGTTCCAAAATCATTATCTACATTCAATCAATATTTCTGTTTTGTAATTTTCACAGTAAAACCATTGTAAAACGGAACCTAACTGAACCGGAAACCTTTCTCAAACGGGCCGGAAAATAAATGAGATATTGATAGAAATGAATTATACGCATAAAAATATGTGACCCTGCCAAAAAATCCGTTCTAAAATGTTCACCCACACGTCGGAGGAAGGTAGCATGAAAGTGCATGTGAACGCTATCGTCATTCCGTTAATCCCAATAGTGGCGTATAGACATTCTCACTGATG